>CAUYSK010055815.1:0-13947 GCA_963575035.1 Avahi laniger | reverse complement strand
TCTAACTATTCCCCAAAGCTTTAATTTCTGAAACAGAGAAACTTCCTGATTAGTAAAACAGGCGTCTGGTTTGGCCCCATGAAGCACTGAGCTATGAGAGATATTGTCCAACATTTTTGGTGGTTTTCTCTGTGTATATTGGATAAATTTTGGATGAGTAGGACTAAAATTTTACTTTAGATTTAAAAAAAAATCATGTAATAGGATTCTACCTTAAGCATGATTTTATTTAGATATGTGCATGTCGGTTCTGTGATTATAAATCTCTAGAATATAAAGTACATGTTGAAAATTGTGTATATGCATTTTTTTTGTGTTTTTGCACTGTGTACATGCTAGAAAATGTCTCAGAATTATAGTAGCTCACATGAATCTTACACTGAACTGGGATGTGGTGAATTCGCCCTGGCATGTACAGACTGCCAGGCTTCAGAAACACTTGTCTTTCTGGTTTGGCCATATTATGATGGTCACTGATCTCAGCACACATTTTGGTCCAACACATTTGAATATTCTTGTGTCAATCAGTCGAAGGTGTGGAAATAAGCAAAGGCTATACTTTTTTAAAAAACTAAATCAGTACTTCCATTTGTATGGTGATATAATCAGCCAAGATCCAGACAACAGTAGAATGTCTTTATAAACAAGCTATGGTTGATCAGCTTGCCTGAAAGTTATGGTTCCAATGTGCCTGAAATAGTTCTGTTTTCATGGATTCAGACATGTCAACCGTTTCCCATGGTCGTGGGAGAGCAACAGAGTCCCACCTTCAAAACTTAGATTCTTGGAATGTGAAAACTGAAAGACCTAAGTGTTCTTTAGACCTGTGGTCCTAGGCCGCTGACTGGTATCGTCCATGGCCTATTAGGTACCGGCTGCACAGCAGGGGTGAGCAGCCCAGGAGCAAGTGAAGTTTCATCTGTATTTATAGCCTCTCCCTGTTGCTTACATCAGAGCCTTGGATCCACCTCCTGTCAGCAGTGGCATTAGATTCTCATAGGAGCACAAACCCTACTATAAAGTGTGCATGTGAGGGATCTAGGTTACGCACTCCTTATGAGAATCTAACAATGCCTGATGATCTGAGGTGGAGCTGAGGCGGTGATGCTAGCACTGGGGAGCAGCTACCAATACAGATTATTAGTAGTAGAGAGGTTTGACTGCACAATAAACGTAATGTGCTTGAATCATCCAAAAACCTTTCCCCCTGACCCCAGTCTGTGTAAAAATTGTCTTCCATGAAACCAGTCCCTGGTGCCAAAAAGATTGGGGACTGCTGCTTTAGACTAACCCACTCATTTTATAGAAACTGCCTAGGGAGAAGAAAAGTGATCAGAAAGCCTGGCATCTCACAAAAGCCTCAACCCAAACTCTAGTGTCATTTGATTTAGGTTATTGCTGTAGCCAGTAGTATTATTATTGTATCTGGAGTGCCCTACTCCTAACACAGTACTTTCCCTCACCAGAACTCTGCATTATTGGTGCCCAGAGCTTTAGTCTTGATCGTTTAGTGTATAGGATCAGAATTATTTTTGTGTGCAGCTGTGTTTGCAACCCTTTTTTTGTTGAAAATACTATGAACATTTACTTTATAGAAAAAAGCTTTGTAGCAAAAAACTTCTTTATGTGCTTATTGCTGAGTTCATGATCAGTTGAAATTTTTAGCTTTTGGTTTGCAATAGAAACTAAAACTATCTGTTCTGTTCCATATAGAGAAATAGATAATTTCACAATGCTTATTAAAGGCTTACATTTTTAGGTCTTGTTAGAAATAAACTTTGAGAAGTTATGAATGCATAGTTTCATATGAATCATAGTAATTTATGAACATGTCAATTGCAAGAAAACATTGTTTTGAAAATAGCAAAGATGAACAAACACTCATATAGTTAAATAAGGAAAAATGGGAACTGAGAAACTCTAGCTGATGAATATTTAATAAATATGTCAATTTGAAAAAAATAATAAATCTAGTGAATGAGATAATCAATTTTAATTAGAAAATGGTCAACTCATTTTATATAAATGATTAAATTATTAATATAGCACACTCTGGGAGTTACTTATATAAATGGTAGGCTGTATAATTCATGTATAGTAGAATCAAATGCAGTTAGAAAAATAAGCTAAATTAACACTATAAAAATGGAAATGAGAAAGATCCCATTCATAATAATATGGAAAAAAAATCCATAAAATACCTAGGAATAAATTTAATGAGAAAGACTATATAAAGAGAACTATAAAATTATATTGAAGGACATAAAGCAAAACCCAAATATATGGAGAGACAGCCCATGTTCCTGGAAAGGAAGACTTCATATCATAAAAATGTCATTCTTTTTGAAATTAACATATACATTTAATGCAGTTTCAATCACAATTCAATTTTTTTCCACTTTTGGAATGTATAAAGTGATTGAAAAGTATATATGGAAGAATAAACATGAAAATTGCCAAGAAAATGTTGAAATGGAGCAATAGCAAGGAAGTTTGCCCTACTAGATATTAAAACTTAATTTAAAACTACTTTAAACAAAAAAGCATAGTACTGGCTTGCAATAAACAATTCTATAGAACAAATAGAAATCATTTAACATATAATTAATGAGGCCATTGTAAGTCAGTGAATAAATTATGTATTATTTAATTAATGAAATTGAGAGAATTGGCTATACTTTTGGAAGAGATTAAAATTTTATTACTCCTTCATTATACAGCAGATTACAGATAAATGAAAAATCCGAATGCTAAAACATAAGACTATAATAGTCCTGAAAGACATTACAAAAGATAATTTGCATAATTATCATGTGGTGAGGGTTTTTTTTTTAAAGCAAGCATAAAACAATTAAAATATAAAGAAAAAAATGGCATACTTGATTTCATGAAATTAAAAAATGTATGTGAGCCAGTCTCCCCATGTAATGGACATCTTAAGTATTTACTGACTGCCAGCAACTTTCAAATCCATTCATATGCTTGGGGAATTCTGCACTGTATAAATTCTACTTCCCTAAGGAAGAAGGCAGAAATCTACTTTCCGAGCCTCCCTTGCAGCTAGCCCTATGACTTTGGCCCCACAGTTAAGATGCACCTTCTCAACTCTGGTTCAGAAAAGAGTGATGGGAATAAGGAGGTGCCTCATGGGAATAGTTTTGTTGAGAGTGGGCAAAGAAACATCTGGCTGTGGCATGTTATTGGGGGTGGGAGGGAGCAGGATGTCTGGCGGACTCCTGTAGCAGCTTAATTTGAATATTTTTTCTAGCTTGGTATCCTCAGAGATCAACTGGGTGTTTCTCCTCGGAACCTGTGTGATCTAATACCCTTTAAAACATTTCTGCTTAAACTAGGGGGAGTGAGTTGTGTTTGCAACTAAGAATTCTGACTGAATTACCCCAGAAAAGGTTAAATGACAAATGATTAATTGAGAGAAGACAATCACAATCCAAATAACAAAGGGTCAGAACAACTAAGGAAGAAAAAAATGTGCAAATGAATAAACAGGCAATCCCAGGAAGGAAAAACATGCAAATAAAAAGCTACATAATCTCCCTTCTGTAATTAGAGAAACAATAATAAAATAAAAAGTTTTAACCATGAAAGTCATTAAAACTAAAAATATGGTTAGACTCCACAGCTTGTATGAATGTAGGAAAATATTAATTACTCTTAGGGAAATGGACAGGCTGGGGGCCTTGTGACCTGACAATACTTTTTAAAATTAAAATGTGGATATCATTGATTTATTAGTTTCACTCATAAGGATTTATCAAAAAACAAAAACACAGAGTTTTAAAGATATACAAATACATACACACATAAATACAAATAAGGATGTTTATCACAGCTTTCCCTGGAAAAGGAAACATCTGGAAACGAGTCAAATGATCATCAAAAGGAGAGTGATGTTGTAAATAGAGTTATATCCATAGTCTGGAAATCTATAGCACTATTAAAGTAAGTCTATCTATATCAGCTTGGAAGAATGTTCTTGATATATTATTAAATGAAAACATCACATGAAAATGTTATCCCCACATAAAAAATTATATATAAACTTATTTTTATAAGCAAAATTAGCATTATAGAGGATATATATCAAATTGCTATTAGTGCTTATATTGTGGAGGAGATATTGAATGTGGGAGGGAAAAGCCATAAACGTTGCTTTAGATATTTCTATATAGTTTACATTTGGCACAATTACTTATGTAAACCAAATGACTATGAAAAATGCATGATAGTGAATTCCATATCACCATCGTTGCATCACCCAATGGCATGTTATTTGTAACATGGAGAGATCTGCTTATCTACTTTATTTTTCCTACTCTAACTCCTTGAGGAATGAGCCACATTCCCATCTGCAAGAATAGACAAGGATTCTCAACTCTGGGTCATTTGGATTCTTCCCACTCCCATCCCCTCTGTAGGGTAAATTTCCTACTCCTTCACTCTTTTGCTTTCTCAATTTTCACTTTTTTGCAAAGAAATGGAATGACTGTCGTTACTACCAAAGAGAAATTTATTGGGAGAAAGAAAGGAACCTGCTTAGACTTCTTTGTAGATTTCCTAAAGAATATTTAGCAATCTAACTTCTCTCTTCAGACTCCCATCGAATTGTAAGAAGGCAAACACATTCATTGTTAATGTTATCACTGCCCACATATTTGCATGAGGTCAAGTTTATGGCATAGCCAAGTTGGGCTGTTAGATGATGTATGTACACTTGATAACTCATTGAGGTCCTTCCTGCAATCCAGCTGCACTGGCCAGCCCATTTGGTAGGACTTAGAGTGTAATCTAACAATTGTTCAATGATTCTGGTTCCTCTTCTTTTGTTTTCGCAGCATTTCCTGTGACATATTGTGGTTTTTTTCTAAGACTGAGATTCTTTCTTCTCTCACTTCAAATTCCTTTCAAGTAGGTCACCATTCCAAAATGGAACAGCTATAGTTTCTTGAAGCTGCTAGACAGTCCATGTAGTTTCTCCGTATGTCTAACTGTTAGGAAGCAGTATTGGGAAAGTCATTCATTTCTTCTAGTAGTTTTTTTGTCAGTTCTTTGGGATTTTCTATGTAGTTGATGATGTCATCTGAAAATAAAAGCAATTTTAGGTCTTCCTTTTTTATTTGTATCTTGTTTGTTTGCCTTGCCTTAATGCATTAGCTAAGACTCCTGTATAGTATTGAATAGAAGTACTGACAGCGTACATCCTTGCCTTCTTCCCATTCTTAGAGGACAAAGCATTGTCTTCATATTGCATATTGTTATTTGTGAGGTGTTTATTGGTAGACATCCTTTATCAGGTTGAAGATGTTTCCTTCTAATCCTAGTTTGCTGAGAGTTTTCATTATGAAAGGATGTTGGGGTTTGTTGAGTGCTTTTTTTTTGCAAGTATTCATCATCTGTTGTGTCAATCATATGGTTTTTCTTTTTCAGTCTTTTGAATTAAATTAAGCAACTTTTGAATGTTGAATGAACTTTCCATTCCTGGGGGAAAAAAACTCTTTGCTTATGATGTATTATCCTTTTTACATATTGTTGGATTTAATTTGCCAATATTTGTTAAAGATTTTTTATCTATGTTCATGAGGGATATTGGTCTGTCATTTTTCTTTTCTTGAAATATCTTTGTCTGGTTGATACCAGGGTATTGCTGATCTCCTAACATGTATTGGGAAGGATTCTTTATCCTGTATTTTCTAGGAGAGCGTGTCTATAGTTGATATTATTTATTTTTTTAAATGTTTTGTAGATTTCACCTGTGAAGCATTCTGGAACTGCAGTTTTTGTTTTAGTTAATTATTATTATTATTATTTTGTGTGTGGGAACATCTTTTAACTGTGAATTCAATTTAATGCATAAGTGTCTAATTGGGTTATTTTTTTCTGGAATGAAATTTGATACTTTGTGTCTTTCAAGGAATCTATCCATCTCATCTATTGCATCAAAATTACTGGCCCCAAATTTTTCGAAATATTATCTTACTATTTTTTCCAGTCTATAGGACCTGTAGTAGTAGGTCCTCTTTCATTCCTGATATTGGTAATTCTTTCATTGTTTGTCTCCCCTCCCTTTCTTCCTCTTTTTCTACTCCTCTCCCCACCTCTCTCTTTCTCCTTCTCCTCCTCTGTTCTCTCTCTCTTTTTCTCTTTCCTTCCCTCCCTCCCTGTATATCAGTCTGGTTGAAGGTTTAGCAGGGGTTTTTTCCTTTAATCTTTTTAAAGGACCAGATTTTTCCTTCAGTTGTTTTCTCTTTAGTTTTTTCATTTTAATTGTATTAATTTCTGTTCTTTATTTCTTTCTGCTTGCTTGAGGTTTAGTTCACTGTATGTTTCTCTAGTAACTTAGGTAGATAATTAGATTATTGATTTAAGAGCTTTCTTATTTTTCAGTATAAGCATTTGGTAGTATAAATGTCCCTTAATTACTGCATTTAGCTGCATTGATATTCAAACAACTCCAAATATTTTCTGATTTCACTTGTGATTTCTCATGTGAGAAATATTTCTCATTTAGAAATATTTCCTGAGAAATATTTCTAAAATGAGAAAATTTTTTTCTAAATATTTCTAAATATTTCCTTGGTTTTTAAATTTTCCCATATTTGGTGGTTTTTCAGATTTCTTTCAGATATTTTTTTCTAGTTTAATTCCATTGTGGTCAGAAAATATACTTTGTATGATACTAATTATTTTAAATGTGTTGAGGTTTGTTTTGTGATGTACAATATCTTTTGTGTTGGCAAAAGTTTCATATGCATTTTGATATATACTTAGCTATTTTGGGGTGGAGTGTTTTTTAAATTAGGTCAATTTGATTAATATAGGATATCTTTGATATCCTTATTGGATTTTTATCTGCTTGTTCTATCAACTATTGCGAGAGGTGCATTGTAGTTTGTATCTAAACTGTGGATTTCTTTATTTCTCCTTCCAGTTCTATTAGTTTCTGCTTCATATGTTTTGAACCCCTGTTGTTATGGGCGTACATACTTAGGATTATTTCGCCTTCTTGATGAATTGGCCCTTTTATAATTATAAACTGTTTTTCTATATCCCTGGTAATATTTCTTTATCTGAAAATTACTTTGCTACTTAGCTTTCTTTTGATTAGTATTGACATGGTATATACTTTTTCCATTCATTTACTTTTATCTAGTTGTGTATTTATTTATTTATTTATTTTTTGAGACAGTCTCTCTCTGTAGCCCCAGCTAGGGTGCAGTGGTGTCATCATAACTCACTGCAAGCCCAAGCTCCAGGGCAATAAGCAATCCTCCTGCCTCAGCCTCCCAGGTAGCTGGGACTACAGGTACATGCCACCATGCCCAGCTAATTTTTTCTATTTTTTTTTTTTTCTTGTAGAGTCAGGGTCTCGCTCTTGCTCAGGCTGGTCTCTAATTCCTGAGTTCAAGCAATCCTCCAGCCTCCTCTTCTCAGAGTGCTAGGATTACAGGTGTGAGCCACCGCACCTGGACTAATTGTGTCTTTTTATTTAAAGTAGATTTCTTATATACATTGTATTGTTGGATCTTGATGGTTGTTTTTTTAAACCACTTCACTGATGTATGATTGACCTGTAAAAAGCTGTACATATTTAATGTATACATCTCCGCGAGTTTGGAGATAAGTATACACCCATGAAACTATCACCACCACCAGGGCCATAGACAGGTTAATATTTATCACCTCTCAAAGGCATGTTTATCACCTGCCCCCTTTATTATTATATGTGTTTGTGTGTTAAGAACACTTAACATAAGATCTACCCACTTAGCAAATTTTAAATATACTTCTTACAGTATTGTTACCTATAGACATATTTTTAAAAGCCATTTATTATATCTTTGATCTCTTTTTTTCTAATTGGGATAATCATGCCATTAACATCTATTATAATTGTTGATATGGTTGTATTCCTATCTACCATCTTGCTACTTGTTTTCTTTTCATCCTGTCCTATTTTCCTTCCCTCTTCTTGGATTGTTTTGTTGTTGTTATTGTTCTTATGATCCCATGTTATCTACATACTTGTTTTTTAGTTATTTCTTTTTAAATTCTTTATTTACAGTATACATCTTCCTTATTACAGTCTTCTTTTAAACAATACCGTGGGATTTTACATATAGTGCGAGAAACTTACAACAGTATACAGACATCTTCTATCTCCCAACCTTTGTGCCATTGTCATGTGTTTTAATTCTACATACGTTAAAAACCCTACAATCTGTGTTACTGTGTGGCTTCAATTCAATTATCTTTAAAAGTGATTAAAAATAAGAAAAATATCTTTGGCATTCATCTTAACATTTATCTTTTCTGGAGCTCACCATTACCTTCTGAAGATTAAAATTTTCCTCTGGGATCATACTCCTTTCTGAAGAAATTCCTTTTACTTTTTTTGTTGTTTTTGCTGTGGTCTTTGGGAATAAATTCTTTCAGCTTTTGTTTTTCTAATAAAATGTATTTAGACTTCATTTCGAAAGATGTTTTCATAGGTATAGGAATCTAGTAGACAGTTTGTTACTGAATAGGTCACAGTTAAGTCTGGAGAGAGTTCTGCCAAAAATAGCTCTTCCTAAATTTGACATTGATTCATAAAATGATACATTCAACTTGATAAAATTTACTTATCTAATCTTCTTTAAAATTCTTTATTGTTTTTGGTTGTAAGATTGATCACATGGTAGTTCTGAGTTGTTTTCTTAGAAGTCCACATACTATCTACTACACATTTTTGGAAGTCTATTATTTTTTATTGTGATAAAATACTCATAACATAAAATTTACTACTTTAATCATTTTAAGTGTACAGTTCAGTGGTATTAAATACAGTCATAATGTTGTACAATCACCACTATCATACATCTCCACTGCTATATTTACAAACTATATTTATTTGTATAATAACCTTGTACAAGAAGAAAATGGAGTTTGCCGTATATAGTAAAGCCGTGCTAGCTGTTAATGATCACTATCTCAACTAACAGCCACATTCAAATTATCAATTACTAATCTATAGTAATATCTTCAGTTTGGAGAGTGTACTTGCTTATTTTTTGAAAATTTTATATCTGTTCATTTGTTGTATTTTTTTTGCATTATTTTCATTTTCCACAATTCTTCAAGCATTACTGTCAATGATTTTAACCAGTGAATGTTCAATTGGGACATTTTTAGCCTGAGGCACAAAACTGAAACTCATTTGGATCATATCACAGGTATTCTCTGAGTTTCTTTATTCATATTTTAATTCACACTATTTACCTATTTTTATTCCATCATTTTCAAATGCTAGTTCATTGGCATTGTCAGAGAAAACAAAAAATAAAGTGGGACAGCTCTCTCTTTGTCATTTATTACCTGCTGGCTCATAACAGAACTTTTAGCCCTGCCTTGATCTTAGTTGATCATTTTGTAATGTGACATCAAATATTGGATTTTAACCACAGTAATCTTTTATAAGAGTTTTAAGTATTATAAATTTGTTTGTAGGATTACTTTATGGTGAAAATAGGAAACGTTCTATACTTGGTTTTAGCTTTTTAACAAATAAAAGAGAAACTTTATGGGGATATATTGATGGACTATAGTGAATTTTAGTTACTGGTGCATAACACTGGAAGCTTAGAAAATAAATGATAGTAAATATGCACCAACAGTGATCCCAGGGTAATATTCCACATTGAAATTAGTTAAAGCAGAAGCAGGAAATTTTTCATGTTGAGTATTTTTTTTTTCTTTCTTTTTATATTTACAATGACTGTCAGAATGTTGATCAAACATTGATTAAATTGATTAAATTGATTAAGTTGATTAAATCCACTTCTTTCAGGCCAGTTTTATCTGATGAAATCAACCAACGTTGCTGTCTGAAGTGGGTAGATAATAGCAGGAAAGGAAACACTGTGGATTGATAGTCTAGTACCTGCAGGGTGCTAATTTCTGAAACTCAAACTTCTTATTCCTGGGAAAAGAGGACCATGCTTCATGAATCTAAGCAGAGTTTCTTGGAAGTTAAGAGTGAGGATCAACTGTTGAGTGCAAATTTCATTTGAATACCCACGTATTTTGTCTAAGCAAACTGGTATGCCAGGTTATTTTCTGTTGGCCTTGTCTGTTTTTTGGCAGTCTCAGCAGTATAGTTACTGATCTAGCTTTGACATCACACACATCCATTATTTTCTTTGCCAAGACTACTTCCTTCTGTTCTTTGTTTCTCTGCTTATGTCACTTGCATTCACCCAATCTTGTGGGCTTAAAATCTCGCTGAGTCTTGATTCTTCCTTCCCGGTGCCGTCATTCAGATGATCTCCAGCCTACGATGTGCTATTTCTTCCTTCTGTCCAGTCACTAGCACTTGGTTTGGGCTCTCATTCTCTCTTGCCTGTAGCAGTCATCTGCTTGGATTCAAATCTGCCCCTAATTGTGTAGCTTGGATCACCTCTTTGACCTTCTCTCTGTTTGCTTATCTTAAAAATGTTGGCAGTGAAATTACCTATTTGATAGGCAGCTGGAAGTTAAGTGAGCACAGTAACCAGACTAGTAAACATTCATTACTTGTACTATTACTGCGGCCACCATAAACACCACCAGCATCAACAGCCCCTCTCCATACTGCAAATCCAATCTGGCACGTCATCTCTCTACTTAAAATCTAGCAAGGGCTTTCATCAACTTAAAAAGCCAATTTTAACTCCTAATGAGGCCTTAGAAGACAAATCCCTAACTATGTTAATTATTTCTTGTGTCCCTATCTTTGTACATGTTAATGGAAAAAGCCCATATTCCCCTTCCCTACCTGACCAGCTCCTACATTTTTCTTCAAGATTTTGTCAAAGGACATTTAGTTGCTTCCCAACATCCATTCCTTTTGCTTCTTTGGTGATAGAATTTGTAAATTTTTGTGGTTTTTTTGTGGTTCCTGTTTTCCTGGAATAGAGAATATATTTCCCAGAAGCTGAGTATGGTCATGTGACCAAGTTGTACCCAATGTTAGGTAAGTGGATGCTGTGCACGTGCCTTCTGGAAAACACCGTCTAAGGGAGGGAGCATGCTCATCATGCCCATGTTTTTCTTCCCTGCTTTCTTCACTGCTCACTGACGGCTGCCATTGGAACGTGGCAGTGCAGCAAGATAGAAGGAACCTGGATCCCCATCTGCCCTGGCCTGCTAACATCCAGGCCTTTCATATGATGAAAAAAAAACTTACCTAATTTACCCAGTTATTTGAAACTTGCTATTTGTGGGAGAATTCAGTTTTAGCTTATAGAAAGACCTAGGTCGGGAGTCATCTTTCAGCTTTTCTCCCAACATAATTTGTGTATCCTGCAATTTTGTTTCTTATCAAATGTCATGTCTGTACTTCAGTTTTCTCATCTGTACAATGAGGATGAAAATGAAACAGCCTCTATCTGAAGGCTGTTACCATGAATAAATGAGATTTTATATATATAAAATTTTTCAAGTGAGTGATCAATAAATACACAGGCTTTATTATTGTTGTTGGTGTTGTTGTCACCACTTCTGTATCATGTACTGGGAAGTGAGCTCTTCAAAACCTGGGTCTGTGTGTTACTCATCTTTGTGTTCCCAATGCTCACACTCAAGGTTTGAAACATTGGGCAGATGTTGCTACACTGCAGCCTGTCCATGAATATAAAAAGAAAAAAAGAAGGGAATTTGTCAAAAGCATCCAAGTGTAGAATTTTTTTTTTACTGAAGTATGATTGACATACTAAAAGGTGTTCCTATTTAATGTATGCATCTCGTTGAGTTTGAAGATAAGTATTCAAAGTGCAGAATTTTTAAGCACAATGTTGTGGCCATGAAAATGCACTTCTCAGACCTCTTCCTTAGGGGAGTGAGATTGACTGATGGCCCCAGGTACTGTGCTCTGCCCCACCGCTCTATTCATGCCAGGGTTATACTTTCATGGCTGTTCCTGGCCAATGATTGATCATTGTGGGGATACTAAGGCCTTCTCAGGACTGCTCTTATACCTGTCTGTGACTCAATGACTCCACATTGGCTTTGTCAGAACTTTCTTAGAACTACGCTGCAGCCTAAGCCTCTTTCAACCTTCCTTCCTCCCATTTCTCTCCGCAGAGATCAGCCCACCATCTCGTTCTGACAGCTCTCTCAGTCTCCTACAGCTCTTTCCATATTTTTCTCCACCTCCTCCACCCCATAAATCACTTGCACCTCTAATCTTGTCTTAGCATGTTTCTCAGTGGACCCCAACTAACACACACAATGATCATTATTAGTGTTAAAATGAGTACAATGTACACAATCTGGGTGGTGGGCACACTTATAACTTTGACTCAAGCAGTACAAAAGCAATCCATGTAACCAAAGCATTTGTACCCCCATAATATTCTGAAATTTAAAAAAATGAAAAAAAAATTAAAAAGGAGCCCTTTTTATAAGAACTTAAATGTTGTATTAAATTATATTACTGTTTCAAATTATTTGCTGCCTCTTCTTGAGGGAGGATTGTACATCTCCACTGCCTTGATGTCAGGCTTGTTCATGCCATTTCTCCTGCTAATGGAATATAAGTGGAAATGATGTGTCACTTTCCGGTGGAAGCTCTAAGAGCTTCATTTGCCTTGATCTCTTTTCCCTCTGCCACAAAGACCACAGGATATTCACGTGGAGATTGTGCCATCAAGATACAGTCTGCACTGAATATATAGCATGGCGGAGGGTAAGCTTGTATGCTCTCTGGAGGATTGTTTGTTAGTGCAGCATTATCTTGCTTGAGTAGATTGATGCTGAAATTTTAATTGCGTACAGCAATCTACTGTAACAAGAAAAAGTCTATATTAAAAGCTAAAAGCTCCTCCTCCCACAGGAATCAAGCCAATAACTCATGTTGAAGTTTCCTGTGAAAGTGATAAAATTACAAATTCATCGACTACATGAATTAATCTTTGTTCCATCTCTTATACTTAAAATTAAGTCTTTCTTCATATCGTTACATTTGTATTTGTGCTTGGGTATTGGGTCACCTGCCTGCTTCCTCTAACTTTTCCTTCAACACAGGAGAGCCATCCCACTGATAAGGAGACACAATACATAGCACAGATATGTAATTCTGTGCTATGTCAGAACTGACCAAAGTCAAAGTCAGTGGAATGAACAATTCATTTATAATGTTCTGAAAGTTCTGCACTGTACACACTCACAGCCAGCCCCTCTTAATGCAGTCCTTTATCTGCTGCATAGCTCTTGCCTAACTCATCCTGTGACCTTACCCCAAGGTAGAGCCAAGTGAAATATGTGTTGCTTTATCTTCTCCTTTGATTACTCTTTTTTATTATTATTATTCCAAGGTATTGTGAGGGTATAAACATTCTAGTTACACTTTATGTCTTTGCCTCACCCAAATGCAGGTTAAAGGCATGCCCTTCCCTCCCTTTAGTGCTCCCCATATCCTTTAGTTGTAGATTTGCCCCCCATCCCCCTAATCCCTGGAGAGTATTTCTGCCATATGATCACCCTAGCGTTGATCAGTTAGTACCAATTTGATGGCGAGTACAAATGGATCCCTTTCTTCTGCTCTTGAGGTGCCTCACTTTGGATGATGGGCCAAGTTTAGTCCAGGAAAGTATAAGAGGTACTAGATCATCGTCATTTCTTATGATTGAGTAATATTCCATTGTAAACATATACAAAATTTTAGTAATCCACTCATGGATTGACGGGCGCTTGGGTTGTTTCCACATTCTTGCAATAGTGAATTGTGCTGTCATGAACATTCGAGTGCAGATGTCTTTAATAGCGCTATTGCTGGATCGAATGGTATTTCTATTTTTAGCTCTCTGAGGTATCTCCAAATTCTTTTCCACAGAGGTTGCACTAATTTGCAGTCCCACCAGCAGTATAAGAGTGTTCCTGTCTCTCCACATCCTCGCCAACATTTGTTGTTTT
>CAUYSK010055814.1:0-15499 GCA_963575035.1 Avahi laniger | reverse complement strand
AATAGAAAGAAATTGGCCAAAACAACTAAAAATAGGAAAAAAAAATAGCCAGGCATGGTGGCACATGCCTGTAGTCCCAGCTACCTGGGAGGCTGAGGCAGAAGGATTGCTTGAGCCCAGGAGTTTGAGGTTGCTGTGAGCTAGGCTGACGCCACAGCACTCGCCCCAGGCAAGAGAGTGAGACTCTTGTCTCAAAAAAAAAAAAAAAAACACACATAAACACACATATTGCTTAACACATACAAAATAGTAAAAAACAAAATGTATAGTATTTTTGTGTGGATTTCCTTGATATGACGTAAGTAAACCACATGGCCCTGAGCAATCTGTCAAACTGGAGCATTTCTGAATCACTGATCACACAGGCAATTGTCTGCGAGGAAAGTAATATTGTTTTCAGTGCTCCAATACCTTATTTCCCAAGAGAATTATTTGTAGGATAGTTGAACATTAAAGGCAGCAATGAGACTAGGATCATTAAAATTCCTTGTTTCAAATAAAAAAAGGCTTGTGAGAACAGCACAATCTTTTCATTCACGCTCCAGAAGCTCTGTGCCAATGTAATGTGAGAGTCTCAGTTGTCCCATTTAGTATGTCCACTGTTCAATTTTGTAAATCAATGAGTTTTCCTAAATGGTGATTGCAATATTGTAGGTTATCAAGTGATTATAAAACAATAATTTCTACTTCTTTTATTTCTAAAATAAATGAAAGCACTGTTTTTTTTTTTTTTATAATCTGTAAATCCATCTTTTTGCCTGTATAATTGCCCATGCGATTAGTCAAAGTTTGGAAAGAAATAATTTTTGCCTGAATGGCTACTATTTAATTATACTTTAGTGGCACATTCCCTTCATAGGAGTAACGTTTATTGCTAAGTTCTCTACTTCCAGCTCTTAAGAAATTAATACTGAAATTTAAGCAAATAATGACTATGTACAGTTCTAAGAATATTTGCTAAGGAATAGGAATTCTCTGAAGACTGAAAGCTTTCAAGACCCACACTATTAAATCTTAATGTCTGTCATCATTTGAAGCATTATGCCCAAAATGAGGTGAGGATATTAGAAAACAAAATTAATGAAAGTAGAATACATACTTAAGACTACTTGGCTTGAGAAAACTCCAACAAGAATTCTCAATCTATGTTATGTTTGCCAGGGTCAATTGATTGCATTTATGTCTTATTTCATGATAGTAGTTAGGTTTGTAAAATAAAATTAGAAACGAAAATTAATATATCGATAACATGTTTACTTTTATCATGTGAATTTAACAAAAACACAAATTAATGGCTTTATTTGGTGTATAATGAAAAGCCTTTGGCATATTTCAGAGAAATACAAATTAAAAATATAAATAAACATGAAGATTTAAAAATAGATAATATATGTTAGATAATTTTTTATTGCTTAAGTGTGACATTAAAAAAATCACATGATGTTATCTGTCTTAGTTGTTTTAACCTGAAAATGATAAGAGGCATTGTCCCTTTGGATTGTTTTGAGAATTGAATAAATGATGTGTAAAGAGAACCTTGTTGTGCTATGTGCCATGTATTAGCATTGTTACTGTGAGGAATATATCAAGATAAGTGCTTTCCTTACTTTGTATATATATATACACATATATATATAAATATACATGTTTATATACATACACTTACATACATATATAATTTATATGTATTTATCTTTTACTTAATAGAAGAGGACATTGCATATTCCTTATATATTTTGTCTAGAGACAAAAAACTAATAAGCGATAGAAGCACCATGATTACTGTTATGACATTATCATCATCATCAATTATAGCTATCAGATATATTTAGACTCATTCATTCAGCATTCATTTAGCAACTATTAAGTGCCTGTCATAGAATAGATACCAAACTAAGTGCTTGAAAAAATTAGTGAATTGTGCTGTTATGATGTTTATATACTAGTAAGGAAAGAAAGATATTAATAATTAATAGTCAGTATAACACATTGACTATCACACGTATTAGTTACATGGTGATACTGGATTTTTTTCTGAATGCCACTCTGAATCCACTCTCTGTGCTTCTCCATCAAGATTTCTGTATCAGGTATCAGTTCTGTATGGACTAATCTCACTGGCCCATTCAATCTTCTGAGTTCTGGTAGATTTAACCAATAGGGAGCTGCTTCAGAAAGCTTGGGAATGTTGGAGAGTAAGACATGGGTCTTTATTCCTCCAGATCCCTCCCTCTGTGTGAAACTCTTTAGCTTAGGTTGACTGTGTTTCCTGAGTAACGTCCACTATTTCTACCAAGGCAGTCTTCTCCACATGACCCTTTCCATTCTCTATAACTCTTACCTTGCCTTGCCCTTTTAGACCACCAGTGCTAATAATGTAGTTCTACACTATACTTTATAGTTCCCATTCACCTCAAATACTTTTGTAAATATTATTTCCGTAAAATCCCTCTCTGTATTTGTCAGGGTTCTCCAGAGAAACATAACCAATACTATATATAAAATATCTATATCTACTAATAGAATACGTATGTTTGTGTGTGTGTGTGTGTGTGTGTGTGTGTGTGTGTGTGAGTTCATTATAGAAAGAGATTTATTGCAAGGTATTGGCTTTTGAGATTATAAGAAATCCTACAGTCTGCCGTCTACAAGCTGGAGGCCCAGGAAAGCCTGTAATGTAGTTCAAAGTCCTGTGAGCTGGATAACTGACAATGTAGATTCCCATTTGAAGGCCAGAAAACCAGGAGCATTAAGGGCAGGAGAAGATCTATATCTCAGCTCAAACTTTAAGGCAGAGAGAAAAGTCAACCTTTATCCATTTTTTCTTTCTATCGAAGCTCTGAAGGGATTGGATGATGTCCACTCACATTGGGGAGGCCCATCTGTTTTCTCAATTTGCTGATTCCGATAATGATCTCATCCAGAAACACCCTCAAAGAAACATCCAGAAATAATGTTTAACCAGATATCTGGGCATAATATGGCCCAGCAAAGTTGACATTTAAGGTTCACATTCTCCAATAATATGCCATATTATTCCTGGCTGAGGTCCTGATTGATACTAAAAACTAGCAAATGGTGAGTGCTATGGAAAAAGAAAAATGGTAGAGAAAGGTAAAGCTGATTTAGAGTGCTGGGGCCAGGTTACAAATTTAAATAAATGGTTTAGATGTCTCATTGTTAAGATGATTTATAAGCAAAAATGTAAGAAAGATTAGGGAGTGAAAATCTTGGGAAGACTTAAGTAGAGTGAAAAGTTAGTTTGAAGTCCCTGAGATGGGACTTTAACAAGCAACAACAAAGAAGCCAGTGCTGTTTGGGGCAAGAAAACAGGGGCTATGAAGTCAGTGAGGTGACAGAAAGTCACATTATTTACAACTATTTATTCCATTTTTGTAACTTTGCTTTTTACTCTAGAGAAAATTGGTGATTTGTAGGGTTTTGAATCAATGAGTGGTATGAACTCACATGTATTAAAGGTTCTTTCTTATTGATTTCTCACGAACCTATCGGGAAATTTCAAATTTTCACTCTTTCTGGAGTATATTTTGCTGATAGCAACACGTGGCAATATTAAAGACAAAGCAATAGTGAAAGTCAACAGATGTCAGGGAATCAGGAGTGTGATGCTGAATTGATCTCTATTGCATGAGGCTGTTACAGATATAGAACATATGTATGTATTTAGTAGATATTTGTGTATAAATATTTCCTTTAGTTTAAAGGTAGACAAGCATGTGATTCAAAATACACCCCAGAGTATGTGACTTTAGTAGTATTGTTGTTACCATTTGACATATTAACAAAAATTGATTATTCTGCATTTGGATTTTGTAGGATACATGTTCACATTTTTTAAATGTTGATTTCACTAAGAATTTATAAAATAGCAAAGAATATTTTAAAAATGACACTAATGAACTTCAATCATAAATATGGCCAATACTGGTGTATGTTATAAACTGGTATGGAAAAAATGATGCCTCAGTAATACTTCGTTTCAGTTACCAGAGCAGTACTGAGTATATAAACATTTTCCATGTTTTCTGAATTAAACTCTTTCACGCACACACACACACACACACACACACACACACTCATGTTCCAACATTTATAAGACATGCCAATACACATCAGACTTCCTCAACAATTTTTTGATATATGTATCATTTTTTTATATGATTGCGTGATTTAAATTGAACCAATTTTAGGTAATATATTTAAAATAATATAGTGTTTATTTTACTATTCAATAAGATACATAATATATATTTAAAGCATATACAAGTATAAACATGTAATTTATAAATGTATAAAATATAAAGGAAAAAGGTAACTTACTAAAAAACAATGTAAAATAAAATATATTTTGTTTAAATATCAAAAAAGTAAAATTTAAATATGTATTATGCAAGCAATAATATGTACAATCTTGTTTTATAATTTTATTTTCATTTTACTCTTAAGATTAAATTATTTATGTTTAAATGTTTCATGTATTTTTTCTTATGATACTCCAGAATTTTTTTTCAAAATTCTATTTCAGTACAATTATTATGTCAATTAAAAAATAATAAATACAAAAAAAATTCCATTTCATGTTCATCTATATATATATTTTAAAAGGATAGTAAATAACATTTAATACCGAAAAATATTTTTATATGCAATGGTATAAATATAGATATGTAGATATTAATATAAATGTGTATATGCATATATCTAGAGTTACTAGAGAAATATTTATGTAGATAACACCATTATTATTTTAATACTTTTTGGCATTTTAAAAGTGATGTTCCTTATACATCTTATATTTAACAAAATATCAAATGATTAAAAAATGTCAAAACCAGCACAACACCTAATGACGTTGTGCTATATAGTAGAACAACTGAAGACATGATAATGAATCTTCATAACTTTACTAACACTACACATACTTATTTTGTACATGCTGAATGGCTCTCCAACAGTTCTATTATAATAACAAAAGCCTGAAATATATGTTTTATTTATTGACAAATGACAATTGCAATATTTTGCTCTTTGTAAATTATCACTGGACAAACAGTTCCATTAATAATGACAATATATACTATATGATTACCTATTATTTGTAAGCAATAACTGTATTTTTCTAATATTTGAATTTTTCAGTAACTTACATAGTAATTAGCTAATAAATGTCTTTGAGGTTAAATCTAAACAAATTGAATTAATTCAGCAAAGATTTATTGAATACCTGCTTAATGCAAAGCACTCTGCCAGACATTAGATAAACAACTATAAAACAATATTTTTTCTTTAAGATACTTTAATTGGAAAGAGCAAGAATGCACAGTTATGTGCACACACAATAATAGCAGAAGATAACAGTACTTTTAATCTAACTTTATGTTTTCAGTGTACAGTTGCAGCATACAGGGAAGAAGTAAGGAGTTCATGATAAAAATAAAATGCCAAAGGACATTTCAGAATGACTAACTTTGACAAAGCTGTGTCTTGTTTAAATCTAGATCATTACGTTTGTTAAGATTTGTTAGGCAGAGCCAGAGTGAATAAAATGAGACCAGATCTTAGAATCTTTCATAATATTGCCTAGCAGAAGTAGTGTAGCTTTACAGGACAGGCTTCAAGGTCAGAAAAGCCAAGGCTTTCATCAGACTTCTCACCATCTTTGGGAATTCACTTCATTTTCTTCATTGAGAAATTGAAGATGCAACTTAGTATTAGGGGACTCAATTTGCTATTACGTGTAAATGGCTTTATAAAGTGTCTTACCAAGAGCAATGGCAAAAAGACATTTATTTGTAGTAATTTTAGCATAATTATTTTTCTTATCATTTTTACATTCCTATCCTCACATTTTGGAATTTTCACAGAAAACATTAAGAAACTTTTATGTGATGACGGGGCAAGTTTAAGTGTCTATTTAGGATGCTAAGGATACTTATGGGAAAAGAAACAGTAAACAAAAAGGTACATTTAGAGACTGTATCAGGAGTCCAGGTGAGAATAGAAATCTATTTTCTAAACCAGATGAATTGTTTTCCAATAAATACAGTGCCTTCAATTTAAGATTTTAAAAATGATGCACAAATCGTTGAAGCAAATTATTTGTGATTGTAATATGATTCTAATAAGAAGCTATTATACACACTGTATGAAATCACCACTACCTGCTTGTTATATTTGCATTTTATGTCAAATGCATAATCATATTATGTCCCTGAGGCTCATTGTACAATCCACATGGGGAAACCATATTATGCAGTTTATTACCAACTCTGCACTTCACATTTAGTAATCTCTCACCTCTTAGTCTTCTTTTTATCAGTGCTCAAATAATCTATTCCAAAACATCATTTTGCACTTGCTTTCTTGCCCAATCTCACCAAACATAAAAGGCTCTTCAAACATTGCTTAATTCGGCTTCAAACGGGGACTCATGTTGAGCAACAAACTACTATACATAATAAGGTTACTGCATGGCTTTGAAGGATCCTAGGGGAAAGGTAATAGAAACAGAAAGACAGGTAAATGAATTTGTACACAGATAGAAATAATACATGCAAATGGCCAAAGGAATGGTATGTTGTTTTTATATATATATATATATATATATGTGTGTGTGTGTGTGTGTGTGTGTGTGTGTGTGTGTATAGATGTGTCTCTCTTTTTTAATAAGGTCCTTATTGTACCCAGTTGGATAGACAGATATGTGAGAAATCAGTGGATTAATGGATAGATGGAATGATTAAAAATAGATGTTTGTATTTTCTCCGAGATACATACATGTAAATATCTCAACGTTTTAGCTGTGAGTCAGAATCCATAACAGAATGCTTCATCACTTAATAATATTTAAACCATTATTACGATAGTAATACTTGCCATTATGGTAATGTTTTAAATTATATTCAATTTATAAAAGTAAATTAACACACTGATTATACATACTTAAGTTATTCTAACATTTTCCAGATTTATTTCTTTTAAAATTCATTAGTTGAGTGGGCACATTCAAATAAGATCTTATGTTTATATTAATAAAATGTTATATATTTATTTTATATTAATGTATATACTTGTGTTTGTATCTGCTTTATTTCAAAAATTTTACACAAACTTTTATCATAAGCATTTATAAATGTCATTAAATATTCTACCATTTTAAGGTATATGGGTATATGGGTATATGGGGATTATCTTACCATGTGGATATATAATACTTAATAGCAAACAAATGTTATCCATTACTCACTGTGATTTCTATGAGTGCACATTCAATTTGTGATAGTATCTATAAAAATGACATAATAATGACATAATGACATAATTTGTCTTGGAAGCTAAGCATACATTTGGTTCATACTTTATATTAATATTATATCTTGTGCTAATTACCTTCAGGAATAAAAAGTGACATAAAATATGATAGTTAACAGGAAGGATAAAGTACCCACATGCACACACAAACAGAAAGGAGATTGAATGAGAATGTGTATAAGTATAATACAGTGAAGCAAATATGTCAAAACTCCTTATGTTTTCCATCAAAATGTATTAAATTTATTTAAATAATTTTATTTGCATTGACTATAAATAAGGTCCTATTCATATACAAAAAAATATAATGTAACTAGTCTTTGTTTCTGGTGTATTCTATTAATTCCATTAATAGAATACAATTTAATTCCTTAAATTTGAGTCCCCATTAACAATTACTTCTAAGACAAGTTCTCATATGCAAGTTCATATAGAAAATATATAGCAGCAAATATTAATATGTTTTTCTCTTGACAGAGAAAATATTTTATTTATTTATTTATTTTTTATTTTATTTTTTTCTTTTTGAGACAGAGTCTCACTCTGCTGCCCGGGCTAGAGTGCCGAGGTGTCAGCCTAGCTCACAGCAACCTCAAATTCCTGGGCTCAAGCAATCCTGCTGTCTCAGCCTCCCGAATAGCTGGGAGTATAGGTATGCGCCATCATGCCTGGCTAATTTTTTCTATATATTTTTAGCTGTCCACCTAATTTCTTTCTATTTTTAGTAGAGACAGGGGTCTCACTCTTGCTCAGACTTGTCTCAAACTCCTGACCTCGAGTGATCCTCCTGTCTCGGCCTCCCAGAGTGCTAGGATTACAGGCATGAGCCTCCGCGCCCAGCCAACAGAGAAAATATTTTAAAAAGCCACGTTCAACAGTTAGAGGCACAAAAATGTAAACCTAATCATTTGTAATAACCTAAACTGTATTATAATAATAAAATTATCTTTTAAATTATATTTATGTATTATTTAACCAATATCTTTCTCTGGATATTTCTTATGTTATGATAACTCATATTATAGAAATAAATTATACTTTAAAATCATGTCAGACAAGATTATCATTAGTTATATTTTTACAGATTTTCATCTCGGTGTGAAAATAAATTACTCTATTGTTGCGAAAAGCCATGATATGCTGACCATCCTTTAAAGAAAATTACAAATTTATGTTTGTTTTCTAACATCAAATAAAAAACATAACAGGAGTAAATAAGGGAAAAATGAAAAGAATGGTTGCCAAGTCGTAGCTGTCAGAAATTCCAGTATTACTTTCTAATCTGCCCAATATTGTGTGAAAAGAGCTAATGTTCAATCCTAATCATAATATCCATATTTTAAAGTTCTGTATATATAAAAGATAAAGGGTAAATCGATCTTCATGCAGTTTCAATTCTAGGATATTCTTGTGTGAGACAACAAATCATGCTCTTGTTTTGTTTTTTATTTTCTTTCCCATCTGAAGTTAGAAATAGTTTGCAAAATTATCAAATTAGTTAAAAATTATCAATATCTTTGAAATTTTATTAACATGAATAAAATGTTCATTTTTATATTTATTTGGGACATTTCATAGGTTTTCATTTGTATAATTACACAATTAGAACCTCATTCATTTATTTAGTAATAGAATTTGCAAATGGAACTAACAATACCATTACTTTGTATATCATAGTGTTCATTTTCATTATTAAATGTGTTTCAGGGCATTATTTATAAATAATTATAGCTGAAATGCAACTTTTTATTTGTACATTATTATTTGTGAAATAATTCTTCAAATTAATTGAGACACCTGAGCATTTTCTGCCACAACACCATTATCTAATCAGCAGTTATTGTTACCCTTGAAATAACGATGAATCCCATGAATTAAAAAAATGCCAAAAATGCAAGGAAAAATGTCTGGGAAAATAAACTTACCAATACATATTTGTACCTTTTTAACAAAATATTCTGAAACCACTGAATTTACTGAACAATAGACATTTCAACTAAGACAATGATGACAGTTAATTTTCTTCTATCGGATTTCCAACATAATGTTCAAAATCCAATATAGTTTGGAAACTGTAGGACGCTCGTGTAATCTTTATAAATTGGTATAACTCTTATTTTGCAATATGTACGATCTGTAAAATATGAAGAAAAAATTTGTATACAGTTTAAGTCTATTCCTGACTTTCAGTACTTTCTAAAAATATGTTGAAAGATAAATGTAGAAGATCCTTAATGCGGTATTGTTTATAGAAACCAACTTCTTGAAAGGATTCATTGCAAAATAACTATACAACACGTATCTATTGAATCCTTAGTTTGACCTATTTTGTATGGAAAATACAGAGATAATAGATAATTAATAAACATTTTCTGGGCTTATGGAACATTCTTTGAGAAATAAACAACAAGCAAAAATTGTTTGTTGATTGATTGTTTGTTGATTCATAACATTTAATGAATGTTATGAAAAAGAAAGCACCTGATGCTCTAAATGATATAACATGGGGATATCTTCTAAACTGGAAGGACTTCTAAAAGAAGTGACGGATAATCTGAGATCTCACAAATAAGAGTTTATCAGATGCAATGTACCAAGAAAGAAGATTTCTCTGAATATACTAAGTGCTTAAAGAAGACTATATACAGAGTATTCTAAGTGCCTAAAGAAAACTAAGCTGAAGCAAAGGATCCAGGGACAAAAAAAAAAATAGCTAGCGTAAATGTAAAGAACTATACACAGTAGATAATTAAAGTATCTGCAAGATGTAGTGATTGATTGAATATGAGGAGTAAATGTGCAGGCAACAAATTCTTTATTTTATATTTTACATAATGGTAATGCTACTTAGAAATGTAGTGAACAGTAGAAACTGAGTTTTTTGTTGTTGTTGTTGTATTTTATTTATTTATTTATCTATTTTGGTGTAGTGAAGGTCAATTCTGAGCTCAGTTTAGTGTTATGGATTTGACGTGCCTAAGCGAATGGAAAATAAGGAGTAGTCAGTGAATATGAAGGGAATCCAGGAAATGGTGTTTTTAGAAAGCCAGAAGTAAGATTATTTTGGGGACAAATGTAATCCGCAGTGTCAAAAATTTCCTTCTAAGCAATCAGGATTTTAAAAAATGGGACACATAATTTTTACATAGCAAGACATTAGAGAAAGAGATAGTTTCAGCATGCAGTATGCTTAGGAAACTTAAATGAGTACAGCAAGATGGGAGTGGTAGGTCTACAAGTGAAGACAGTCAGATTAATAGCTCTTTTGATATATCATGAAAAGAAATAAAATACATAATATATAAATGTGCTGGGAGACTATGATGGCAGTTGAGGATTTGTTTGTGTATTCATTTACTGATAGAGGCTGAACAGGAAGGGACAGAGTGAATTGTTAGAAAGACAAAAAGGAAAAAAAATACAAAATATATGAAATTGTAAGTGAACGTGATGAGAATATATAGAAAGTGGAATACCTCTCCAATATAAAATAAGTGAAAAAAAAAACATTATGGATATGGGTATCAGGTATGTGAATGACAAAACAGAAGTGTCTGTTTGATGTGTTGTTTTATTTTTCAATTACATAATAGGAAGCAATTTCTTCTTCAGAAAATGAGGAATAAATTGGGGTTGCAAGTTTTGCAAAGAATGAAATTGATTTTAAAAAGTACTATAGAAAGATGAATGGAATATTTCCATACAAAGTATAGAAATTATTTTCTCTGGATCTGTGGAAAATGATGTTGGTATTTTAATAGGGATTTCATTGAATCTCTAGATCATTTTGGGTAGCATAGACATTTTAACAACATTGATTCTACTGATCAATGAGCATGGTGTGGTTTTCCATCTGTTTATGGCCTCTGCTATGACCTTCCTCAGTGTTTCCTAGTTCTCCCTGTAGAGGTCTCTCATCTCCTTAGTTAAATATATTCCTAACTATTTTATTTTCCTTATTGCTATTGTGAAAGGTATTGAGTCTTTGATTTGGTTTTCAGCTTGACTGTTGTTGACCTATATGAATGTTATTGATTTGTGTACATGGATTTGGTAACCTGAGACTTTGCTGAATTTGTTTATCAATTCTGGTAGTTTCATGGCAGAATTGTTGGGGTTTTCTAGATATAAGATCATATTGTTGACAAAGAAGATAGCTTGACTTCTTCTGCTCCCCATTTGGGTGCCCTTGATTTCCTTCTCTTGTCTGAGTGCTGTGGCTAGGACTTCCAGCACTATGTTGAATAGAAGTGGTGATAGAAACAACCTTGTATGGTTCCAGTTCTAAGTGGGAATGCTTTCAGTTTTTCTCTGTTCAGTATGATGTTGGCTGTGGGTTTGTTGTATATAGCTTTTCTCATTTTGCGGTAAGACCTGATATGCCCAAAGCAAACTTAAGCAAAAAAAAAAAAAAAAAAAAACAAATTGGGATGCATCAATTTATCAGACTTCAAGCTATACAATAAGGCTATAGTAACCAAAAGAGCATGGGACTGGCACAAGAACAGAGACACAGACCAATGGAACAGGACTGAGAGCTCAGATATAAAACAATCCTCGTATAGACATTTTATTTTTGACAAAGCAGCCAAAAACATACAGCAGGTGAAAGAATCCCTATTCAATAAATGGTGCTGGAAAAATTGGATAGCCTCATGTAAAAGACTGAAAAAGGATCCACACCTCTCACCGCTCACAAAAATCAACTCACGGTGGATAACAGACTTAAACCTAAGGCATGAAACCATAAGAGTTCTAGAAGAAAATGTTGGAAAAATTCTTACAGACATTGGCCTAGGCAAAGAATTTATGAAGAAGACCCCAAAAGCAATCACAACAATAACAAAAATAAATACATGGGACCTGCTCAAATTAAAAAGCTTCTGCACAGCCAAGGAAACTATCATTTAAGCAAACAGACAATCTACAGAATGGGAGAAAATATCTGCATGCTATACAACTGATAAAGGGTTGATAACTAGAATCTACATAGAACTCAGGAAAATCAGCAAGAGGAAATCAAACAAACCCATTAAAAAATGGGCAAAGGACATGAACAGAAACTTTTGAAAAGAAGATAGACTAATGGCCAAACATGAAAAAATCCTCAATATCTCTAATCATCAGAGAAATGCAAATCAAAACCACAATGAAATATCACCTAACTCCAATGAAAACAGTTTTTATCAAAAAATCCCCAAACAATGAATGTTGGTGTGGATGCGGAGAGATAGGAACACTCATACACTGCTGGTGAGACTGAAAACTAGTATAACCTCTGTGGAAAATAGTATGGAGATACCTCAAAGAAATAAAAGTAGAACTACCATTTGATCCAGCAATCCCACTACTAGGTATCTACCGAAAGGAAAAAAAGATATTCTGTAAAAAAGATATCTGCACTTGAATATTTATAGCAGCACAATTCACAATTGCAAAAATGTGGAAACAATCCAAGTGCCCATCAATACATGAGTGAATTAATAAAATGTGGTACATGTATACCATGGAGTACTACTCAGCATAACAAAAATGACGAACTATCTATTGTATTATCCTGGATGAAGCTGGAGCCCATTCTTCTAAGTGAATTATCACAAGAATGGAAAAACAAACACATTTATGCATCATTACATTGGTACTAATCAATCAACATTTATGTGTACATATGGGAAGTAACATTTATAGGGTATCGGGCAGATGGGATAGGGGAGGCGTGGATAGGTAAATTCATACCTGATGGTTGTGGTGCATGCTGTATGTGGGAATGGTCATGCTTGTAGCTCTGAGTCGGGCTGTGCAAAGGCATTATGTAACCAGAATGTTTGTAACCTCATAGTATTCTGACATTAAAAATAAATAAATAAAAGAAAGAAAGAAACAAAAGAAAGATGAATGAAATAGGAAAATGCTACAGTGTTTTCAGAGCCTTGCTCAGTGATTATATATAGTTTGTATCCCTGAATTTTTGGTGGAATCAATTCTTGTAAACAGAGCTCAAAATCTTGAATGGTTAGTGATAGTAAATAGTTTTGTAAAGATTTCTGGCCTGCATGGATATATGTTCTAAATAAGGAAGATAACTCCAAGTTTTAGGATGCTGCTACAAGTGATAAAGTTGTAAATATATGAAATCTAAGCTAAGAAGAATGAGAATAAAAGAGTAGAATGTGCCCATATAAACAAACAAAAAAATGTACGTGTAGATCTTGAGTTTAATGAACAGAATATTTGAGAGTATTTGAATGAATAACCTAAGAAAATAAAAATAACTCTATTATTATTATTGTATTTTTGTTTTGTCTTTGTTTCTTTTGCTTTTGTTATTGTTATGATTTATTTTGTTTTCTGTTTCACTTGCAGCTGAACTAATGCTAAGCAACACACTGGCAGTATTTCATGGAATTGGAGTCCTAATTTTCTCCTTATTGTATAAAATGACAGAAAATAAAGCATTTTTTTTTAATGGCAAAGGTAGTTCTAGGAAAACATAATTTTCTAATATTGTGTTGCATTGTTTGTCAATTCTTAGAAATATCTTGGTAGATGTGGTATACATGTATTTCAAAGAATTTACTAGTAACCTACAGGTTAAGGGTTAATTGTGAAAGCCAGTCTGTTAAATTTTCTTTTGATCGTTCTGTGTGGACCTCATTAACTATAAGTTGGCAGCTTCTTTTAAACATGAGGCTTGTGTAATAACTCTGGGTTGGTTTCACTTTTTAAGCTCTCGAAATATAAAAGGAAAAATGTTTTTTATAACATTTCTGAGGGTGAACAGAACCAGGAAATAAGTAAGAGAATAAACATCTCACTGACTATCAAATAGTGGTGGGAAGAAAAATTAAGTTTTGACTTCTGTAAATTGCATTAAGATTAAAATTGTCATATGATCTGGGATAGGAAACCCTGAATATTATTGTATCATGTTCTAGAAGGACAGTTTGATAAACTATTTAGCTTCCGCAGAAAGGGTCTTGTATCAGTTTTTAAAAGAATGAAGTAGATAAATATGTATTTATATGGAATAACATGGAATACACTGACATCAAGTTATATTGTTATATTGTTAACTTGAAAGTAATAGATGAATATTGCATGACATAATGAAAGTTCCACTTTCCATATAATTTCACGAGAAATCCTGGGATCTAGATATATGGTCTGGTTTGGAAAATGTGCCAAGGCAATGTGGCATATTGATGGGGCAAAAAAATTCTTTACAAGATAGTTCACTGACCCCTTGGTGACAAATGATTTTCATCTAGAGTGCATGCATGCCTATATAGCAACAGAAAATTACCTTTATTCCAAGAATGTAGTTTACTTTTCAGTAATAATTAATATCTTAAATTTCTTACTGATGGATATTCATAATTTACAAGGCCCTGTGTAGTCTGAAACTTAGCAATTCAATTATATTTATCATCATTTTATTGAAATTTTATATTTAGAGAGATTGTATAAATTAAATCCATTGCCTGAAGTATTTTTATGATATGGACAAGTCTTCATGATCTCCTATGCATCCTTCTAGCATTAGCTAAGGCAACACATTACAGGAATTTTTTTCAGTGTTTCCAATCTGCATGTTCAAACTTGAGCCTCTATTTCCACTAGTTGGGCTGTTCTGTAGACTTTATGCTCCATGGAAGCTATGGATTTTTTTTTTTTTTTGTATTGTGGTCATCTCTGCATCACTAGCACCTAAACAAAAAATCTAGTACATGCTGTGTTTTCTGAAAATATTTAGAGAAAGACAGATGAAAGCTAGGAGGAATAAGAAATAAATAAAGACAAGAAAGAAAGGAGAGTAAAAGGAAAGAAGAGGAAGAAAGATGGAAAGGGAAGGAATAGGAAGGGACAACAAAAAGTTATGTCCTCCAAATTGTGTTACTCTTGACTGTGTTAGATAAATTATTCTATGCTGTTTAAATTCTTCTTGACATTGTCATTGAATTTATGACTAAGATACCAATAGCAAACTCGGCAACAACACACACACGTCTATAGATGTATTGTAATGTTTTAATAATGTCCATGCCAATAGGGCTAAGGTGGTATCTCATTGTGGTTTTAACTTTTATTTCCCTGATGATTAGTGATGTGGAGCATTTAGTCATATGTTTGCAGGCCATCTGTGTATCTTCTTTTGAAAATTTGTTCA
>CAUYSK010055812.1:0-20233 GCA_963575035.1 Avahi laniger | reverse complement strand
GTGATATCTCATTGTGGTTTTGATTTGCATTTCCCTGATGATTAGAGATGTTGAGTATTTTTTCATATGTTTTTTGGCCATTATTCTGTCTTCTTTTGAAAAGTTTCTGTTCATGTCCTTTTCCCACTTTTTTTTTTTTTTTTTTTTTTAGACAGAATCTCACTCTTTTTGCCTAGGCTAGATTGCCATGGCGTCAGCCTAGCTCAAAGCAACCTCAAACTCCTGGACTCAAGCGATCCTTCTGCCTCAAGCCTCCCGAGTAGCTGGGACTACAGGCATGCACCACCATGCCTGGCTAATTTTTTCTATATATTTTTAGTTGTCAGATTAATTTCTTTCTGTTTTTAGTACAGACAGGGTCTTGCTTTTGCTCAGGCTGGTTTTGAACTCCTGAGCTCAAACAATCCGCCCGTCTTGGCCTCCCAGAGTGCTAGGATTACAGGCATGAGCCACCATGCCCAGCCTAATTAAAGTTTTTAATATTTGTTCTGCTCCATCACTTTGGTTTACTTCTGCAAGGATCCTGTTAGAGGATTTTTGGTCATCTATATTTTTCAAAAGATAGTCACCTTGACATATTTATTCCAATCCACATGCTCTTCTCACAATATGAATGAGACACCACAACAAGAGGTGGAATCCGCATTTTCTCTCCTTGAATCTAGGTTGTGCCTTGTAACTACTCTGACCAATGAATGACAATAGAAGTAATGTTATGATTAGTTCATAAAAATACTGCAGCTTCCTTCTGGCCCTTTGTGATTTGGGCTGGTTGCCTTTGATACCCTGCTACCATATTATGAGGAAACTTAGGCAACCTGGAGAGACCATGCACAGTTGTCCCAGCTAATAGACCCAGCTAGGCTCTCAGACAGTAGCTGGCAGCACCTATCAAGCATATGAATGAATAAATGTTTAGATAATTTCAGCCCTCAGTTTTCAAGTCTTCCAGTTGAGATCCCAAGCATCATGGAACAGAAATAAACTCTTTCATTTATGTCCTGTCTGACCCTCAGAAACCATGAGAGATAATTATTATTGTTTAAAGCCTGTAGGTTTAATTCACAGAATAGAAAACTAACACAGTGTGTTGATTCTTTTTAAAAAAATTTGTACATATCTCTTGCTTTTTTCACTATTTAAACTTCCATTATTTTTTTGTGTTTACTCACTCTTGTGTTCCTTCTAGTTTAGTCAGTATAGTCTTCATTTCTGAAATGATTTTTAGAAATGTATTTTTAATTTTTTCATGAGTTCTTTGTTTCTGAGTTTTTCTAGTCCTTATTTGTGTTTTATTTTCATGTCTTATATCCCATTCTTAATGTTGTCAAAGATAAACAAAGGCAGACACTAAAGTGTTAAAGACCGATGTTAATCAGTAATATCCTATTGCAATAGGAAAAAGAACCCAACTTGAACTGAACACAACTTTGGTTTGCACAGAGGTGTCTTGGTATTTTAAAGAAAGAATGAGAAAATAGGGAGGGAGGTGAGAAGGGGGCTCACTAGAGTCAGGGAAATAAAAAATGTACAAAGAGTGGGAAGGGGTTGGCCCATGTGAAACCCAAATTAACTGGTGTTTATCAAAGTTAGGTTTCTGCTCTCCTACAGATCCTGGGAGAAAGGTGTCCTATCTTCAGTTGTTGGCTGGAAAAAATGGTAAGTTCTTTCAGCAGCCTTGAGTTTTCTTAGGTAGGCACTTTGAGAGGGGCTAGGGTAATCCCAGAGATGTGGCCTTGAGCTGTGAGAAACTATGTTAGCATTTGTTCATGTCTTTACAGGACAAGGTGGAGACCTAGTCAAGAAGGGGGCTTAGAGTAGCCTGGCTGGAGTTCAGTCAAGAAGAGAATGTTCATCAATGCCTTTTAGCTTATTTTGAGAGAGTTGGTCACAGTTTTGATTGGGTTGTTATTCTGGGGTATTTTTATTATTTGTAGGGATATTATTTTTCTCTTCTCAATTTTGCTCATAAAAACTTTGTATGCTACTTTACCTCCATCCTTTGCTCACTTTTATGTGAAATTAGTTTTCCCGGATGTTTAGGAGGAAGGATTGGGTTGAGATGGCTGTTCTAGTTTCATGTCTCTAGAGCTCCTTCTTTGATTCCTTTTTCTCAGTATGGAAAGCATTGTCCATTCTGAGACCTGCCTCTCCCATGGTGCTCCCCTGTCTTTATCTGTGTCATCTTTTTCTTATATGCCTATTGTTCCTGACACGTTCAGTTAGGATCCTCTTTCTAGTAGTTTCTCTCACCGTGGGGCTTTGTCCTGGAAGGGGACTTTGGTTTACTAGTTTTGAGAGTTCGTAGGGTGTATATATTTTTCAGTACTTTATATCTCTTCACAGATTCCTTGTACTCAGATGACTATAAGAAAGTGTTTAAACTCCCAGGGTTTGCTGCTATCCTCAATCGGCCTGCTATGTGTGCTCTGCAGTGAGCACCTGTTGACAAGCTTGGGGTTCTTCTGTTCTCAGGTGTATATGACATCTAGTGACTTTTCCCTGTGTCATCCCAAATAAGTGTTGATGTTACAAGTACCCTTTGGCTCTAAGCAGTCTTTCCCCTCCTGTGAATATTTTGGGGTTTGTGGAAATAACTTTGTTACATAGTTTTATTATGGATGCTATCCATGTGACTGTGTGTGTGTGTGTGTGTGCTATTTGTTTTGTTTTGCTATTTTAGTTGCTCCATCTGTTTTAATGGGGAAATTCAGGGAGAATCTTATACCACATGTGGCCACCGCTATACTGTTGTCCCAGAATTCCATTTATATATTTGATCTCACCCTAGTGTATGTATTTCTACCTCAGAGCCTCTTGTCTATAAAGAGAGGTTATAAATAAATCTAGAGAAAATACATGTGGCATGCCACCTTTGCCCTTCCAGGAAACAGCCATAATCTTTCTAAATGTTGCCTATTCTGGTGTCCTCTACATCAAACTTTAGAGCTTGGAAATCTATAAAAGGAAAACGTAGGCTTTATCACATGAAGAAATCCAGGGTTTCATCTCTTAACACAATTTTTTGCAGATATAATACTCATTGGCAACAGTTCCTCTCTAGGTTTCCGAAACTTGAGAATTGTTTGGAATAGGGCTTGCTGGCGGGATAGTGGGGTAAAGGAAAATGGTGGGGATTGTGCCAGCCCTAGGTTCTTGAGTCTCATTGTTTCTTAGGAGAGTAACATGCAGCAACATAGTATTATAAAAAGTTTCTCCTCCATGCTGACTGTTGCCCAACACTTTATTCCTAAACAGCTTGACACATCAGATGAAACAGACTTACTACCACCAAGAACTAGGTGGGGAAAAAATCCTGTAGCAAATGAGAGTAAATGTAATTTTATCAGCACTGCCCTCAAGCCTGTAGCCCAAAGATTTCCTTTTCAAAGGCTGGTGGAGTTATTTGGAGCCCTCTATTTAGAAACCCATCTGAGTTTCCTGATCCTTCCGAAGTTGTGCTGAGCACAGAGTCAGCTGAAACCCAGATGTTTCTGACTTTAACTCAGCTTTAAAGGTGTTAAGGGAGATGAGACTTGAATTACACTTAGGAAAATAATCTCTACTTTACTATTATGAACCAAATAAAATTTTAATAGTATTAAAAAGGCACTTCAAAGTTTTTGCCGCCTTTTTATTCCCCCACCAAATCTTACTTTCTAAACAGCATATTGCTAAGTTAAGTGTAGACGAATCAGTAGCATATGGCTTAATCTCCCCTCAAATCCTCTTTGGGCTTGAGAAATTAATTGACAAACTCTGTCAAAGCCTTCTTGTAGTATTTGGAACCCCAAACTCAGGAAGCATGACTGGAATCATTTAAGGACTCCAGTTCCAGTTAATGCTTTCTTCCTTATCTATAAGTCTTATAGGGCTAATGGGAATGCAGCCTTCATAGCTGACTACCTCAAGCTCCATGTCACAAGTTCCCCTCTGTCCTTATTTCTCTAAGATTTTATTAGGAAATGTACATCAGTTAAATTCAAACCAGAAGGTTTGTTGCCTCCTGTGAACTGAGACAGTCATGCATGGGCAAATGCAGAGATTGGGAAAAGTAAGTTGAGCTATTTCTTTACTTCTGTTTCAGAAGTCCCATGAATTTAAAGTATCCCATAGAGAATTCAACATGAGATAAAAGAGAGTGGGTTTATGATTAATCTCTGAAGATTATTTTTTAAACTTTCTCACTATGGTCAAATGTTAATTAAGATTCTTTTGTGTTTGCAACTGTTTAAATCAGAAAGTCAGTGAGGTATGCAGGACTATGGACTTTAGAGTATTGAAAGATTGGAGTTCAAATAATTTCTGTGCTCTCACTAGTTACGTCACTGGTTACAAAAACTGAGCTGAAATGGCAGGTGCATGGCAGGGGCTGTTAGGGACACCGATGAGCTCGTCCCTGAGGACCAGCTGGGAGCAACCTGGGGCTAAATCAATCCAGGATGCACCCTCTGCTTAGATTCCAGTCAATTGCTTCAGTCATGCTGAACATCTATAGTGATTAAGAACTGTAGAAATTACGCTATCAGACACCCAAAGGCAATATGTGTTCTCCTTTTTGGTAACTCACTCCCACCATTTAAGATACAAATAACTGCCCTCCTACCTGCAAAATAATTTATTTATTTAAGTGTATTTATGTACACTTTCCAGGAGATCAGAGAGCAGCTACTTTCTGTACTGTGCATATGGGACTGAACTTTGGATAAAGGGGCTCAGAGACATAATAGGCTTTGCCTCCACACCATTCTGGCTATGGGTTTTAATCTCATAAGTATCTGTTTTTTCATCTGTAAAATGGGTAGGGTGGCATGATCTCATAGCATTACAGTGAGAATTAAGTACAATGATGTGTTTAAAATGCTCAGTGCAGTAAGTGGCACATCACAGTAGCTCATTGTTAGATCTCTTCCAATATGCTATCTTCTGGTTTATGAAGTGCTAGGCATTTCCAGTGAGGGTTACTGTATCCTGAAGGGTTAGGACACGGTAATTATGCAGTTCAGGTGGTTCTGCCTGTGTGTAATTTGACTGAAGTTTTAGGAGTTGGAACGAGTCTGAGAAGGGTTATTCCCAAAAGTCTTTTAAAAGTCATACCCATCAAAAATAAGGTGCCCCTGAAACTTCAAGCTGCTGTTTTGCCACAATTTTATATGTGGGAATGGAACCTCCTTTCCCCAAATAACCACAAAATTCAATCAGCGTGATTACGGACATCACAGCTGACTCATATTTTTTTCTTTTGCTGTTTTACGTTGCTTTATTATCTCTGTCACTAGTAACTTTATGGCTTTTTTACTAGCCACATAATGGTTTGAGACATCAAACTTTAAATAAGCAATTTTTAATTTGGAAAGAAATTAAATGAGAAAGCATGGAGAATAACATTATTAACACGTACCCACTAAAAAAGTTTAATAAAGGTGAAATTGACAAATTTCTTTTTACTTCTGATCTTTCACTTAAGTTGAAGTCTCTCTCTACTTCAACTAATCCTATTTTTCTTACCCAGAGCCAATCCTAAAGTAAGTTTTGCATAAATCTTTCTAGACAATGCAGATTGAAGATACAGTATTCTTGAGATGTGAAACTAGTTCATATGGAGGGCCAACTTTTCGTATATGTGGGTTCTGCAGGACCAGCTGTAGGACTTGAATATACACGAATTTTGGTATATGTGAGTCTTGGAACCAATCCCCTGAAAATACCAAGGGGCAACTGTAAATGTTCTGAAACTCCTTGTTTCAGTCAACAATGTTTCTGAGAGCGATCTGTGTTAATACATGTAGATCAAGTAATTCACATTAACTATTGAATTATATTTTATCATGTGACTTTACCAGAAAATTGCTATCCCTTATTGATGTACATTTAGATTATTAGTATTTCCAACTTTTTGCTATTTATTTTCCTAAATGGTTAATAGTTTGATAAAATATAGATTTATGTAGCTACTTGATAAATAAATCAAGTGTTAAAATAATATATAGCATAAGCAGGAAAAAAATAATCAGTCAGGATAGAATTCTATGAGAAGTGGTTTTGACCATTTGGAGCACCAGAATCTTGACTGTAATGACATTGGCTTGATATAAGCTCATTCTATAGCCATGATTCTCAGATTTTAGTTTTTATCAGAATCACCAAATTCATGTCTTTTTAACAACTATGTCATTTGTCCTTGGTTTGTATTTCCAGAAAGACTGTCATGTCATCTGGGGCAGAAATGAAGAGCATATATTTGCATAGAGTGCCTTCTGTGATGTTACTCCTTAGAAATCTGTGATGATAAGAGGCTATTTTCTAAGAAATCTTTCTCCTTGGAGACATGAGAAACAATGACATGTTTTGAGCCTTTACTATATAACAGCTCAATGCTGGGCACTTTCATGTGCTTAATTTTATTTAATCCTCAATGATCTTTGATAGTGCATTTTATAGATGAAGACACTGAGATTCGGAGGTGTGAGATAATGACCCAAGATTGTATAGCTACTGAGCAATGGTCTGAGACTTGAACCTAGCTCTATTTGATTGTAAAATTCTATTTTCTCTATCCTACATGTCTGAATATTCTTGTAGGGAGGTAGAACAAGCAGTATCAGTATTAGCACCTGTAGTTTATACAAAGGGACATGAAGTCACTTAATTAGCATAAATTTATTTGAGCCTCCTCCAGGCTGTCAGTTTTAGGCAATTATTATAAGGGTTTCAAAAGAAATATTCACTGCTTTTGAGGAGCTTATGATCTGCTGGGGAAGAAAGGATAAAAGACAGCAGGAATAGTAGATAGTACTTGGAACTGAATTTGTGCAGATTGGGAGGGAACAGCATGAGTTAGAGAAGGAAAACTATATTGGAGGTGAGAATTGGGCCACTCTAAGAGCATGGGTTGCATTTACTCAGGTAAGAAGGAAGCATCAAAGATTCTGGAGAGGTAGAATTGGATGAGCAAAAGCTTGGTGCCTGGTACTAGAAATGGCCCATATTGTTGCAGAGGATGCATGTTAGAGCCAGCAGAGTTAATAGGGACCTTAGAACATGTAACTCCAGCCTCTGATCCCCTTTCACATTTCATACCTTTGATTTCATCTCTTCTCAAATTATAGAATTGTCGATAGAATTCATCAGGGCACACAAGAGGCTTATAATAGAATGTCAGTGTCTTGGGAAAACGAGAAAAATATGTCTAAGCAAAGCAAGCTAAACGTTCCTGGTGATCAAAAAGGGAAAAAAACCAGACAAAGTGAAAACTTATGTTGATGGTTATTTAATTACCAGAAAGGCCTATGATATCATCCTTTGCTCTGAGGAGACATTTGGAAGCTAGAGCTATGTGCTCTAATGAGCTTTGTAGATTAGCTTGAGAGCCAGCTGACTCTGAGAAAGTGTGAATTTAAAATGCACAGCCACTTTCTTTTTTCTCCCCTTTTAAAAACAATATTAAATCAAAGCAGAGGAAATGGTTAGAGCCTCATCCAAGGGCTATAGCTGCGGTTTAGCACTCTCATGCCTGGAGCATCCATACTGTCTGACTTCTGCGCCCACCAACTCCCATTCCCATCGGTCCCTACCTGACTTCCCTTCCCAGTGCATTGGGAAATTAGGGTTTGGGGCCTTTGAGTCAAATTATTCTACTTAGATTCTTGCTTTCACCAATTATTTGCTGATGGAGAAGTAAGACAACGTTTCTTAGCGATATGTCCTTGTCTGTAACCTAAGACTAATGCTACTGCTGGAGTTGCTGTGAGAATAATGTGAAGCACCATAAGCCTGTGAGGAAGGTGCTGCTGTTATCTTCAGAAAACAAAAGCTAAGAAATTTCATCGTTCACCCAGATTCACTGAAGGAACTTATAAAAGTTGTACTTTAGGAAAAAGAAAATTGACTCAGAAAAAGTGAGATTCAGGGGTAAATACTGATCAAAGTGATTAAAGATACAGATGTATCTGAATCATTTTTAATGTGTGGGACAAGGTGATGTGAACAATGGGGAATGGAATACTGAAAAACAATGACATGGAAGTTGGAAGGTGTATGATTAAATTTCAAACACCCCACAATTCTTGTACTGTTCAGAAAATGTATAGAAATGTTGGTTAACTTTTGACTGTAAGTAAGCAAATAAGTAAAATTTTAAGGATAATATCTAAATGAATAAAAATAGAATGTATATGTTTTTAACCGGTAGAAGAGATAGAACAAAGGAAACTTGATCAGTAAATATAAGTTGAAAAGAAGAGAAAAGAAAAAGAATAGAAAAATAGTTTAAAAATCAGAGTACTGTAAATAGAAAGTACAAAATAAGGTGACAGAAATAAGTCAAAATGTACAAATAATCACAATAAATGTATGAACTGGATTTATTAGCTAATACAGAGATTGTCACATTGAAATAAAAGAGAATATAGATGTAAGTTGTTTACAAAGGACCCACTGAAACTTCAGGATACAAAGAGGCTGAAAGTAAAAGAAAAGCTATAACTGGAGATTACTAACAAAGAAAGCTGGTGTAACTATATTAATATTAAACAAAATATATATTAGGTCAGAAAACATTATTAAGGATAATAATGAAAAGAAGAAAATTCCCTAGGAAGATGTAGCAGTTATAAACTTGTTTGCCATCAATAACAAACTCAAAATATGTAAAGAAAATTCAACCCAATTGCAGGGAAAAATTGACAAATTGATAAGCATAGTTTGACATTTTAACAAATGTCTCTCTGTAATTGATGTATTAAGAGAACAAAAAAATCAAAGGGATTTAGAATAACAAAATTAATAAATTTGATACGATAGAAATATTAATAGATGAATTTTATGCCTAACAATTAGAGGATATGTATTCTTTTAAAGCACTCATGTAACATTTACAAAAATGTACGAGACCAGAAAGCATAACTTATCAGTTTTTTGTCTCTAGGGATTAGAATTTTATATAAGGAAATCATACAGTATACACTTTTATTTTGACCTGACTTCTCTCACTCAGTACAATTATTTTGAGATTCATCCATGTTGATCTGTGTTTTTGTTTTTTTTTTTTTTTTTTTTTTTGAGACAGGGTCTCACTTTGTTGCCCAGGCTGCAATCTCACACTCCTGGACTCAAGTGATCCTCCTGCCTCAGCCTCCTGAATAGCTGGGACTACAAATATGTGTCACTGCACCCAGCTAATTTTCTATTTTTGTAGAGACGAGGTCTCGCTTGCTGTTCAGGCTGGTTTCGAACCCCTAGCCTCAAGTACTCCTCCCACCTAAGCCTTCCAAAGTGCTAAGATTACAGGTGTGAGCCACTCTATCCCGCTAATTTATATATCACTAGTTTATTCTCTTTTATTACTGAGGAGAATGCCATAATTTACTTATCTATTCCACAGTTAATGGTCATTTGAATTATTCCTGTTTTTGCCTATTATAAATCAAACTGCTACGAACATTTGTGTACAAATCGTTACATGGACATATACTTTCATTTTCATTGGATAAATATCTTGGAGTGAAAGAACTGAGTTGTATAGTAGAAGTATGTTTAATTTTTTTAAAAACTGCCACACTGTTTTATAACCATTTTATATTCCCACCAAGTAGTGTATAGAACTTCTTGGTGCTTTCTGTCCTCACCCAACAGTGGTATACTCAGTCTTTCTAGTTTCAGTCATTCTAGCAGTGGTATTTCATTGTGGTTTGAAATCACACTTCCCTGGTGGCTAATGATGCTGAGCATCTTTTCATGTGCTTATTTATCATTTCTAGGTCTTTTTTGGTACAATGTCTGTTCAAATTTTTGCACATTTTTTGTGTTGTTTGCCTTATTATTGAGTGGTAAGAGTTCATTATATATTTTGGATTCGAGTCTGTCGTTGGATATCTTAGTCCATTTGTGCCACTAAAACGAAATACTTGAGACAGGGTAATTTAATAAGAACAGACATTTATTTATTCACAGTGATGGAGGCTGAGAAGTCTAAGATCGAGGCACCAGCAGGTTTGGTGTCTGGTGAAAGCCTGTTCTTCATAGATGGTGCTGTCTAGTCATCCTCACGTGGTGGAAGGTAAAGGGCAAAAAGGAATGAATGCTGTGTCCTCATGTGACAGAGAGCAGAAGAGCAAAAGGGCAACTAAGGTTAAACATGAATTTTGGAGGGAACACATTGAAACCATAGCACTGGATGTTTGTTTTGCAAATATTTTTTTCTCAGTCTGCGGCTTAGTTTTTTATTTTTATAGCAATGTCTTTTGAAGAGTAGGAGTTTTGAATTTTGATGAAGTTTGATTTAAAATTTTTTTTCTTTATAAGTTGTACTTTTTATGTTCTTTAAGACATATTTTCCAAACTCAAAAAGAAATTATATTATTTTCTTTTTAAAGGTTTTATGGAATTCAGTAGTGAAACCATCTGAGCCTTGAATTCCTTTTGTGGAAATGTTTTTAAACCACAAATTTAATGACTTTACTAGGTATAGGGTGTACAGATTAATTATTATAGAGTGAGTTTTAGTTATTTATATCTTTCAAGGAATTTGTTCATTTCATCTGATTTATAACATTGCCTCATTATCCTTTGTCATTATCCTTATAACATTGCCTCATTATCCTTTGTCATCTGTGGGATCTGTTGTTATGTCTCCTCCGTCTTTCAGATTGTGTCATCTCTCTTTTATCCTGATTGGCCTGGCTAGAAGGTTATCACTTTTACTTACCTATTCAAAGAACCAATTCTTGGTTTTATTGATTCTCACTATTGCTTTTATATTTTCTGATTCATTGATGTCTGCTCTAATGTTATTCCTTTCTTCCATTCACTTTGGTCTTAATTTGGTCTTCTCTTTTAGTTTTTAAAAGTCAAACTGATGTCACCAATTTGAGACTACCTTCTATTCTAATCTAAGTGTGAAGTGCTATAAATTTTTCCTCTAAGTACCGCGTTAGCTGCGCCCCAGTTATTTTGATATTTTGTTTTTATTTTCATTTAGTTTAAAATATTTTATAGTTTCTCTCTTGATTTCTACTTTTGGCTTTATTCTGGAATGCAATTAAGTTAAATAGAATCTCTTTGATCCTTTCTAATCTTGCTGCTAAACTTTTTAAGGTGGAACCAGAGCAGCCTTTAGTCTATGGCTAATCTTTCTCCACTACTACACTCTTCTGAATACTCTACCTAATGCCCTCCTGCATTAAAAAGTTCTTTCACTCTGCCTGGTGAGAACACAAGATACTCCTGGCCTCATGTGAGCTCTGGAGACTGTTCCCTCTAGTCCTTTTGAATAGTTCTTTCCCTGACCTTGAGTAATTTTCCTACATGCATGTGCTAAGTTCTCAGTTGAAGCCCCAAGGGAACACTCTATAGATCTCCAGAGTCCCTTCTCTGTGCAATTCTCATTTCCTGCCTGGCAGTTTGCTCTGAGAACTCTTGCCACCTTGGACTCCCAAATCGATCTCCTTGAATCAGTGGTCTGGAAACTTTGCAGATAGTAAGCTAGAACAATTGCAGGGCTCACATCATTTGCTTCGCTGTTCTCAGGGATCATTATCCTGTGCTACCCAATGTACAACATCCAAAAACCTTTGTTTCATACAGTTTGCCCAGTTTTAAAATTAATTCAGGCAGGAATCAGTTATTATTACTTTATCTTGCAATGTAGTTTTGTTTTTTGTTTTTAAGTGAATATGATCTTAGAAAAGTCTAAGGTCATATTCGATGACCTTCTATCAACAAAAGTTGGTAGAAGTTACAGTGTACACAGCAACTGAGATAAATACTTTCATGGTACTTGGAAACGGTTAGAAAACATTCAAAATTTTATGTTCAATATGCCTTTGAAAAAATCATGGGTAACATAGACTGTGGCCAGAAGAATGTGATTAGAATGGAAATGTGTTCAGTGTAGGGAATAATAAATATCTTCAAGAATTTATTTTCCACATAAAAGTCAGAGTGATTCTTTTAAATTAGAAATCAAATCATATCATTAATCTCCTTAAGACCCTCCCATAACTTTCCATTATACTGGAATAAAATCTGTACTCTACACCAAAGCCTATATGAATTCCTGGGCTTAAGTGATTTTCCTGCCTCAGCCTCCCAAATAGCTGGGACTACAGGCATGCACCACCACACCCAGCTAATTTTTAAATTTTTTGTAAAGATGGAGTCTCACTATGTTGCCCAGGCTGACCTCAAACTCCTGACCTCAAGTGATCCTCCTACCTTGACCTCCCAAAGTGCTGGGATTATAAATATAAGCCACCACTCTCAACCTTGAGCAACTATTAAGCACATGCCACTTTACATATATCATCTAATTGAATAGGATAAAATAAAATCATTTTATAGATATCGATGAAGGTTCAGAAGGGTCACATTCCTTTGTCTAGTTAACAGAGGAGCATAGATGTAAATCCAGGTCTGATTTTCTCTAGATGCTATCATCTCTCTATCATATCCCAGTGCAGATTCTCAGCCTGGTCATGAAAACACTAATTAATTTGTTAATTTCATTTAAAGGAATTGGTCACATTGGTCATCATACTATATGGGACAAAAACTAATATTTTTGCTTCATGTTGGTTGTCTTAGTGCAGGTCATATAACTATGTTTTGTATGCACATAAAATATGTGCATACCATCCCTCACTGTTTCTTACCTTCCTCTCTCTCTCTTTCTTTCTCTTTTTTCTTCCTTTTTCTCAAGACAGATTTAAAATGCTGTCTTGAATTCCGACTGATTGCCTAAAGAGATGTACGTCTAGATAGCAAGAGATAGTTTTAGTTGAAGTTAAAAAACTGTTTTTTTTTCCTGGAAGAATCTCCAGTGAGGTAAGAAAAGCCTTAGAGGGGAATGGTTCTTCAAATACTTCAGCTAAAACACTGGTAAAAATTGACAAGCACTGAATTTATTACCAGGCACAGCAGTAACCTGGTGAATTTACTTGACAGTCATGGTTCATGAAGACAGAACAGGTAATATGGCTATTTTAGCACACCTTCTCAGGTCCTGAATTGCAACTCAGTTGCAAGAATGCTGTAGATTATTTTTATAGGCAGGGTGGCACCTCCTAATGGGATGACTGACCATCCAAAGAGCATTTGAGCAGAAAGAGTAATGAGGAAGGAAGTTGCATAAATATATTGGGCTATGTAGTGGACACTTGTGTGTTTAGCAACTCAGCACTTATTATCAAGCCCACCACCTTCTTTTTTGTAATAGAATCCCAATTAACTTTTGAGTAATGACTTCTCTGTGATTGTGTGTCACCCTGTTGGCACTGTAAATAAAGTTAGTCTTTATTCCCCTGTCCAAGGAGTGGACATATTATCTAAGCCTGGATAATTTAGTATCTCTCCTGTGGTATTGGTGGCATTATGAAAATGTGGAAAAATATTTAGAGCTTCTTTGTGCTACTGTGGGCACTTGATCAGATGTCTCAGTGTGGCCCTGCTGCCCAGGACTCTTTCTTAGGGCCCAATTCTCCAGACATTCCATTGATTATGTGAGCTACCCAATATCTTTTCAATAAATCATTTTCTCTTTAAATGTGGCAGTGTTCATTTTTGTTGCTTATAATCAAAGAAGTTGGCTGCAGTCTCCTTATGAGTATGTATCTTTGGATGCCAAAAGCATTTTCCTAATTATGACACAAAAATGAATGGAACAGGGAAATAAATCATTGTGACATAACAAGGAATTGCTTTATATCGTATTTGGTAGACCCTTGAGTGCTGCTTTGACCTCTCCCTAAGCTCATGAGTCTGGGTTCTTCAAATTTTATGTGTTCCTAGATCACAGAGCTTTGGGATCTCTACAAGGAAAAAGGGAACATTGTTAAGCTTTCTTCACTTCATTTCATTTTAATCTAATTGAATTTTATCTCATTATATAAATGAGATGCACTGATTATTTTCTGGTTGGTAGCCAGGTGAAGTAGTAGCGACTGGGAAGCAGAATCAAGTTACTGTTTTCATACACTTGAAGTAGCCCTTTGTCATATGACCTAGTTCAGCATGTTTCCTCCTTGGTAATCAGCTGGCCATAAGGCATACCCTTGAGAGTCATGGAGCTTCCTTATTTGTAATGCAATTTGTGGTATTTTTTTTTTTCAACAAGAACACAGTGCACATGAATTTTATCCTAAATTCTGAAAATTTTATAGGCTTTCTGCAGTACTTTCTTTATAGAAGTCATGTAGGAATATTCACATTTCCAGTACATCAGAAGAAATCTAGAAGCCCAATACTCTGGATTGTCTCTCATCAAATCTGGTTCAGGTATACCTTTTCCTCTAAGAATTGAGCTCAAAAAGTAAAATCTTCCCATATTTTATGTGCTTAAATCTAGAATACCTGTTGCTAGCAATTAGATTTATATTTCAAAGTAGAATGACCCAAGAAATCAATGGAATCTAAGAAACACAAATCAGAAACAAAGGAACACAACTTATAATTGCAGCTCTGAAGGACTTCGGTATAGAGTATGGGGTTCGGACACAAAGATCTGGTAAGAGTGAGAAGAAATATGAATCATGCAAGGATCAAGATTGAGAAATGTACTTGGATATGGAACTTGGGCCTGGGAGGGAAACTGGAAGGTCCTTTGACAATCCTTTGAGGTGACAGGTGAGAGGGATAGAAGTCAGGCGTCCAGACAGAGGTTACTTATCTGGATTGATAACAGACATTAGGGGTACCACATGGGCAGAATTCATGAAGAGCCTCTATTCTACTATGGGCTTCTAAAGTTTCAGGGTGAGGCAGGCTATGTTAACAACATTATTGGCAGCAATAGAAATTCAGCGTAGAGAAGGAAGTTTGTGAGGAAAGCCCTTTTGATCCTGGTTCTGAGATCGTGCCTTATTTCCAAGCTCCAATAGGCCTGGGAGAAGGAAGGAAATAGAGAGTATTGATCAAATGAGGAGGTCGGACATGGAGTATGGAGAACAGGGTTTATAAGGGAGTTGGTAGGGAGGATGGGCCAGAGGAGAAATGGTGGGCGATCGCATGGGAGACAAGGAGAAGTCATGGTGGTGACGGTGGGAACAGTGATGACACAGGATACAGAGTTTGAACTTGGAGTCATGGGTGATTATTTTACATCTTACAACTACTGGGATTAGCAGGGTTGACCATGTGAAAGAGATTCTTCAATAGATTCAGTGGAAAGATTCTGAATAAGACAAAATCAGGGGAAGCAAGGAAAGGGCTGATATATGTGACCCCCAAAGAAATAGAACTGATGTTTATCAAGTTACCTATAAAGGTCAAGGAGGTGAATATAAATTCTTTAAGTATTTATATCCTAGTCATTAAAAAAATTTAAATGAATGAAATTAGTAATTGAAATACTCCATGGTGAGACATATTAAAAGTAGCATACATGGAGAAATTTATCCTTAAATTAATATAAATTGGCTGAGAAGAAGAGACAGGGAGATGAGTGGCTTCCCACTGCTTTGATAATTTTGGGAGAGAAATACATTTAGGGCATCATCAGCAAAATAGTAGTAGATCGTTTGAGATAAGTGGCTGTAAGCAGTGGAGATTGTAATCATTTACAAGTATTTTATCTTCCATTCAAGCTCATTTATTGGACATTTCTAATGCTTTGTAGTAATATTTTCAAAGACTCAGAGTATTAAAAACACTCATTCGCAAATGGGATATTTGTTGTTCTGATACTCTGGCAGGGTGTGTGGCTTTTCTTTATTTCTGTTCACTGTTCCTTTGAATCCTCTTCTGAGATTTACAGCTCCAGGACAGCTTGATGTGCCTAGCTTCCAGCTCCACTTGCAGTTTCTATCAGGGATTTATCTGGTTTGGTCTTGCTATCTTGAGTTGGGATCTTATCTTACTCACCAGTGGCTGTTTGTGATACTCTGAACTAATGGAGAACATAAAAACAATATGAACAATAACAGTAACGAATCCAAAGGAAAAGAAAAAGCTTTATATTCAGGCTTCAAACTGCAGCATCACGAGAGTTCTGTCCATCACTTTCTGCCTTTGGTCTTTTACTTGTGGAAGTGTAATTTAATCTGGAAGGCTAAATTCTTGCTCTCTCTTTTTCTCCACTTCCACCAAAAGATATCAGTCCCAATTCAGATATGAAAAGATGTCTTTTTTGAAATTTCAGTACCCGATTAGGAGAGAGGCAGGTGTTCAGTTTCTGGCTGATCACTAGCCCTAGGTCTTTGAGTTGGGGGGTCAGGTATAGGAAACAATGTGTTTTCTTGCTTTGTTCCAACATAGTTTCATTTGATAGATCCAAGTGTGAGCAGACCATCAGCCTTACGGTCTTAGTTTTTCAGGAATAGTTGTATATTTTTGATGTTTCCTGTGTCCTCACAAATAAATATCTATTCATTAGGTAGATAATCAAGAAAATCTATTTCAGGGCCGGTGAGCCAGAGAAAATGTAACACTGTTGCTTACATCGAAGCAATGGGTGTGAAGTACTTTGTGTATAATTATAAAAAGATCAATCCTATGGTAGGCCCCAGACCTTTTTTTGAAAATATTATGAAAGCCATTTATTCTGTATCAAAAATATGGATAGGTGGGCATGTACAGATGTTCAGGAAGAAATCTCTTGATTTTAATTATATATATATATACACACACACACACACACAGAATTTAATTCTGAGCACATGAGGAGAATTTTGTAGTCTTTTTCACAAATGGATTAGCTACCTTTTTAAAATCTCAAATTGATAACTTCTTTCTTCTCAGAAAGCTTTGGCTGTGTAGCTTCTCTCATGAATCAGTGTGCACTCAGCCTGTCTTATGAACATTCACTTTCGTAAATACAATTAGGAAAGTCTGCTCTTAAAAAAAATACTACATCTCGAAGCCTAATAGAAACATTTTTGATTATTCGCTGCTTTGCATTATAGTTCCCACTCCACCATTTGTTAGGGTGAGAGAATGCGTAGTTAGTTGCCTTTCTGGGAAACTTAGACCTTCTGTTTTTTAGTCAAATAAAGTCATAAATAGTGTAAACACTCTCAGAGAACTTTGAGTTAACTATTGGCAAACGCTGCTTCCTGAGTATATGAATCTGGCCTCTTGATGGTTATGTGGTTATATAAAAGAAATATATTTCTTTTATTTTTCCATAACTACTTAAAAATATAAAATCCAACTGATATTTGGTGGGAGTGTAGAGGGAAAATATTAAGCTCTTTTCCATGTTGATTACCTTCTTTTTAGAATGACAGCATGATAGATTCCGGCCTGATACCAGACACAATAAAATAAGCAGACTATAAAGTGCTCTTTGTTCTGGCTGCATTTCTTCAGCAGAAGGGCTGTTTGAAGGGGTGTTGGAGATTTTCTGTCATATTGGCTACTCTGGTTGAGGATAGATGGGTAGACAAAGCTGGTAAAAGGGCAGAGCTTTGTTGACCTGAATCAGATGAATTCTCCAAAGTTTAGTTTACTCACTGTACTTGGAGAAAAACTTCAAAAAAGTGCAATAAGAAAGAGAGAACTCTCAAATCCCTTGATTGCCCATCTGTTTCACCTAAAAATCAGGCTAACCTCCCCTGGCTGCTGTAATATTTTACCTTGCCTTCCAACTTCAGGACTTCAGTTCATGTAAAGGAGTCACGAATAGTATCTATGACAGAAAAGTTTAATAAGAGCAAAGGAGGCAGAATATGGGTCACTTATGGGTAGTTGCCTTTTTTTTTTTTTTTGGAAGAGTAAAAATTCAAGTCTTGGGACTGTGTTGTAAAACCTACTACAATGAGACCATCAGACCCCTCGCGAGGGATTTGCTGTCGGAATGGCCTACCCATATTTCGTAGAAAACATTTTCCTGGAAAACATGGGAAAAGTTACTGAAGCTGGAAGTGACTTTCACTTGGAATTGATCATTTATCAGTTATACATTTTCTGTCTCCATCTTTAGGATCAAAATCAGAAAGATAAGCAGATAAGTTGATCTTTTCTATGTTCAAAGGATCTTTTCAGGGACTAAAATTCTATGAATAGTATTCCTGTCATCAGGACTTGTAGTTCGGGCGGGGGGATGAAGTAAAAATACAGTAACATGCAGTGCAATGATTTGCCAGGGTGAGAGAAGCTTACTTAAAGATTTGTGTTGGGAAAGGCAGATGCCAAGAAAATTATGATGATAAATTAAGCTCCTCTTTGTACACCAGCTGAAACACTGTCTTTACAAAGAATCCTTCTCCCTGATACACCTAGTTTCTGGTGACATTTCTTGCCTCTGAACTTCCATAGTTTTTATGCAATCTCTATCATTCACTTGTTGCAAACTTGTGCTGCTTTAATATAATATTTAGTGATAAAAATGATAATATTAGTGTTGTATTATTCTATTTTTTTTTGTTTCTGGTAAAGAAAGGTTTTATTCGTGTGGCTCATCTCCCCAGCTAGATATAGTTTAGCACATGGTAATTTCTCAGAAGTATTTTTGAATGAATTAATAAAATAGGTGAATAGATTGTAAGCTCCTTGAAGGCAGAAAAATTAATTTGGATTTCTTGTGCTCTTCTCAGGGTTCAGCAGAGGATTATGTGTATTATGCATGATAATGGCTATGAAGTTATTTAACAGTTGCTTTCTTAGAATGTTGCCTGGTGGAAGTTTTATGAAGTATACAGGGAATGTCAGTGTGCTGTAAAATAGGATGTCCACATTTAGTTTTATTTCCTTACTGGAAATGATTCATCTCACAAAATATCTCAAGAATCAATCAGTCAATCAGTAAGTACATAAGTAAATAAGAAATGAGCAGAAGAAAAGCAATTTATTATCTTTCTATCTCCCAGCACTATGACCTAAGTGTTCAGAAAACCCTGATCTTTCTGAAGAAAGTTATCCTAGAAAAACATCCCGCTTTCAGTGCTCAGGTTGTTGAAACATAGCTCATCGCATCATAAAGCCCTAGCCAAAATTTTGTACATCATATTGGAAGAAAAGAAAACTGACCTTATAAATCATTTGATTCAGTCTCAGTCCTTAAAAACTATATTTTGACTGAACATATAAACCAAGCATTAAGACACTGTTGAAATAAGAAGTGCAAACAGAATGAGTCAAAGCACTGTGAGAACCTCCATGGGACAAAGGGAAATTTGACCTGAACTAGTCCATTAGACACAACACTGATTAAGAATTATCAGTGTCCTAGTGTAGGGAGGAGTCGGGGATATAGCAGAATTCACTATGAACTACACACTACACACTATATATTTATGACATATTCCCATTACAAATTGCTAGTTCATTCATTTTAAAAAATCCTTTTTGTCATTTTCATATTGTCTCAAGCTAAAGAAACTCTCCATGTGCTATTAAATACAGATACTAGGGCTGGATCAATGTCACCTAATTATTAGAATTAATATTCTGACAGCTGTACCACTTACAGAATGCTGTTTTAATGAAATTAAACTTAGGAGTGTTAGGTTATTAAGTATGAAATATCTGATTTCCTTAAGTACTAAGTTTGACAGCTGATGTCTTTGACATTTCCCTTTGACATTTCTTGTTTTATTTTTATTGCGAAGGTACATCCTCATTCTTTCAAATACATAGTTTGGCTTGTGATTATCTTTCAAATTTTTTTAGAGCAATTTTTGCATACATACACCTCATTTTCTTTATTCATCCATCCGTTGATGGGCACTTAGATTGATTCCATATCTTGGCTATTGTGAATAGTGCTGCAGTAAACATGGGAGTGCAGATCTCTTTGACACACTGATTTCATTTCCTTTGGCTGTATACCTAGCAGTGGGATTATTGGATCATGTGATAGTTCTTTTTCTAAATTTTTTGAGAAATCTCCATACTGTTTTCCATAATTTACATTCCCACCAACAGTGTGTAAGTTTTCCCTTTTCTTCACATCCTCATCAACACTCATTATCTTTTTCCTTTTTGATAATAGCCATTCTAACTGCAGCAAGGTGATAAATCATTGTGATTTAATTTACATTTCCACCATGATTAGAGATGTTGAGCATTTTTTCATATACCCGTTGGCCATTTGTATATCTTCTTTTGAAAAATGTTTATTCAGATCATTTGACCATTTTTAAATCTAATTATTTGGTATTTTTTTTTTCTTTCGAGTTGTGTGGGTTTCTTATATATTCTTCATATTAACCTCTTGTGAGAGGTATAGTTATCAAATAATTTCTCCCATTCTGTAGTTTGTCTCTTCTTTCTATTGATTGTTCCTTTACTGTGCAGAAGC
>CAUYSK010055811.1:0-48507 GCA_963575035.1 Avahi laniger | reverse complement strand
TATTCCCTATGTTCAAATAGCTAAAGGAAACATTGAATATGTTAAGTAGAGACATTAATATATAAAAAGACCCAAATTGAATATTTAGTGGTAAAAATTAAGTTTCTAAGATGAAACAGACACTGGATAGGATTAACATCAGATAATATATTGCAAAAATGTATTAGTGATTTTGGAGACATAGCAATAGAACCTAGTCTGAATAAAATACAGAGACCAAAAAAAAAAAAAAGAAAAAAAGAGAGAAAATGAATAGAGCATCAGTGAGATGTGGGTGAACTAATATACATGTAATTGGAGTCCCTGTGGGAAGAATAGGGATATGTGCATGAGGGGAGACAAGAGACAAAAAGCTTGAAGAAATAATGGATGAAAAATTTCCAGTTAGATAAAAACTATAAACCCATAGATCCAAGATGCTCAGCAAACCCCAAGCACAAGAAACATGAAGAAAACTATACCAGGACACATAATAAGCTACACAAAACAAGTGATATAGAGAAAATCTTAAAAACAGCCATAGGATGTTTGTACCCTCACAATACCCTGAAATAAAAAAAAAAAAAAGAAAACAGCTATAGGAAAACAGTAGAAATTTTACATACAGAAGAACTAAGACAAGAAAAACAGCGTATTTTCCTCAGAAACAAAGCAACAAAGAGATAGTAGAACAACATCATTAAAGTACTAAAAGAAAAAAATTTGTTCAACCTAGAATTTTATACCCAGTAAAGATTTTTTTCATAAATGAAGGAGAAATAAAGACAGATGGCCCCAGACTTATGATTGTTTGATGTGATTGTTTTTACTTTACTGAGGTGCAAAAGTGATACACATTCAGTAGAAGCCATACTTTGAGTACCCATATAACCATTCTGTTTTTCGCTTTCAGTACAGCATTCAATAAATTACTGAATGTATTCAACACTTTTTAATAAATAGACTTTGCATTGGATGATTTTGCTCAACTATAGGCTAATGTAAGTGTTCTGAACACATTAAAGGTAGATTAGGCTAAGCTATGATGTTCAGTATTCTAGGTGTAATTAAATGCATGTTCTATTTACAATATTTTCAATTTAAGATTGGTTTATCAAGACATAACCCCATTGTATTGAGAAGCATCTGTATATATTGTTGATAGGTTCTTATACTCCTATTGAATTGGTATAATATTATTTTAGGGTAGATTGTTATAAGTTAAAAATATATGCTATTAACCCTTAAAGCAACAGCTAAAAGAGCTATAGCTAATAAGCAAATAAAAGAGATAAAAATGAATTAAAAAAAGATAGAGGAAAAAGAGAACAGAGAAAAAATAGGTCAAATAGAAAAAAAATAGCAAGATGGGAGATTTAAACCTAATAAAATCAATAATCACACCAAATGTAAAGGGTCTGAACACTGAATTAAAAGGGAGATATTTTAAGATTGGATTAAAAGAAAACCAAGACCCGACAATATACTGCTTATAAGAAACAAACTTTAAATATAAAGTCACAATTGTGTTTATAGTAATAGGATGAAAGAAGATACACTCTGCTCACATTAATGAAAAGTAAGTAGGACAATATCTATAACGATATCTGCCAAAGTAGATTTCAGAGCAAAGTAGATAACCAGGGATAGAGAAGTCCATTGCATAATGATGAAGTGGTCAACTCATCAAAAGGACAAAAAAATCATAAGTGTTTATATACCTAATAACACAGATTTTAGAAAATGTAGCAAAATCTGAATGATCAGCAAAAATAAATCAATTAGAGTTTTTAATACCCCTCTTTCAATAATTGTTGAACAAGTAGACAGAAAATCTTCAAGGATGTAGAAGACTTGAATAATACTATCAACCAACTTGACCTAATTGACATCAATAGAGCACTCTACCCAACAATGGCAGAGTACATATTTCTTTATTCATACATTTACCAAGGTAAACCAATTCTGAAATATAAAATAAGTCTCAATATATTTAAAAGAATTCAAGTCATACGAAGTATGTTTTCTGACCAAATCAGAAATGTATCTGGAAAATCCCCAAATATTTGGAAAGTAAATACTACAATTCTAAATAATTTATGAGTCAAAATAGAAATCAAAAAGAAAATTAGAAAATATTTTGACTTGAATGAAAATGGAAACCTAACATACCAATATTTGTGGCATACCACTAAAACAGTACTTAGGAGGAAATTTTTAACAATCGGTAGGAAAGACGAAACTACTCAAATCGATTACTTCCATTTCCACTGTAAGAAATTAGAAAAAGAAATGTATATTTAATCTAAAAGAACCAGAAGAATAGAAATGATAAAAGTCAGAATGGAAATAAATGAAGCAACTGAAAAAAATCACTAAAACCAATTTGGTTCTCTGAAGGTATCAATAAAATTGATAATCTCTAGCCAGACTGATTAGGAAAGAGGAAAATGAAAGAGGTGACATCACTACAGCTCCTACAGGATTGAAAAGATAATAAGAGAATATTGTGAATGACTATATAGCAATAAATTTGACAACTGAGATGAAATGGTCAAGTTTCTGTAAATATACAATTACCAAAACAAGTTCAAGATGAAATATATAACCTGAATAGATCTGTGTCTGTTTCATAAATTAAATTTGTAGTTAAAAACTTAAAAAAAGAAAACTTTCACATGAGATGGCTTCACTGGTGAATTCTGTCATTTAAGGAAGAAATAATAACAATTCTACAACTATTCCTCCAAAAAATTTAAGAGGATATAATGCTTCACAACTGATTCTTTGTGGGCAGCATTACTCTTATATTAAAACCCAGGCAAAGCCATTATAAGAAAAGAAAACCACAGATCAATGTTCCTCATGAATATAGATGCAAAAACTTCTGACAAAATTTTAGCAAATAAAATCTACTAATACACACAGGGGTTTATCCAAGTGGAATTTATCCCAGAAATGCAAGGTTGGTTTAACATTTGCAAATCAACCAATGTAATTCACCGTATTAGCAAAATGATGAAAGTCTGTTGAGCAACTGGTATCTTTTGTTTATCATCAAGAGTAGAAGTCTGTGCGCTTCTGTCCACTGCATCTTGCTATTGGATTCACCAAGGAAAATACAACTCAGTCAAGCACTGAATGGAACGATGCTTGATTCACATTGAGAAGAGACAGAGCAAGATCAGTTTCGTAGTTGGCAGCAGTCCCATGGCAAGTGGGTCCCTCCTGAAAGCTGATGCAGGACAATTGGCCTGCACATGCCCCTTTTGTGCTTCAGTAGAAGTACCACATCCCCTCCCTGAAGAGGACAGAGATAGCAGTGGGATTGGCCAAGTGCCATACGATGCACAAAGCAGAACAAAATAGCACACCTTGAGTCTGAAACAGATATATTCCCACACGAAGCAACAAGTTCAGCATAGGCTGTGAGGACTCTTTATATCTTGCCAAGCAAGTGTTCCAGGCCCAAGGCCCATTCTTATGCAGTCGAATAAGGATTAAAAGACTGCACACAGGATATTGCCTTTCCCAACAGAGACCAATCATTTGATTACCTCATTAGGTGCAGAAAAAACATTTTAACAAAATCTAACATCCATTCCTGATATGAACTTTCAACAAACTAGGAATAAAAAAGGAAATTCCTCAACATGAGGAAGGACATCTATGAAAAACCTACAGCTAACATTCTTGATAGTGAAAGACTCAGTGTCTCTTTAAGATTAGGAGAAGGCAAATGTCTACTTTCATCACTTCTGTTCAACATTATACTGGAGGTTTACTCAGTGCAATAAGGCAAGAAAAAAGATAGCACTCAGATTGTAAAGGAAGAAGTAAAACCGTCTGTATTTGCAAATGACATATTCAGTTATGTAGGAAGTCTGATGGAATTGACAAAAAGGTTACTAGAACTAATAAATAAGTTTAGGAAAATTGCATTGTGCAAGATAAATATGTGGAAATTAATCATATTTCTGTAAATTAGGAATGGACAATCCAAAATTGAAATATAAAACAGCTTAGCATCAAAATGTTGAATGCATAGGGATAAATCTGATAAAAGATATGTAATGTGTGTACACTGAAAACTATAACATGTTCCTGAGAAAAATTAAAGAAGACCTAAATAAATAAATGTGTTAATTTTCTAAAGATGTCAGTTCTTTCCAGATGGATCTCTAGATTCAACACAATCCACCAAAAATTACAGTATAAGTTTTTGTAGAAATATACACCCTGATTCTAAAATTCTTGTGGAAGTGCAAGGGCCCTGAAACAGGCAGAGCAATGTTAATAAAGAACAAAGATAGAGGGACATTAACTGATTTGAGAGTTATTATAACATGATAGCAATAAAGACTATTATGTATTAGTGTAAAGATAGATGCATCAAAGGAATAGAATAGAAATCCAGAAATAGATCCATAAATATATGGACAATTGTCTGCAACAAAAGTGCAAAGATGATTCAGAGGAGAAAAGATAACTTTTTAAAGATGTTGTGTGGAATATTGGCTATCTACACATATAAACTGAATTTCTGTCCATACTCCCACAATATACTACTTGCTCTGGCTAGATCCTACTGCATTGGTCTCTCTGGGCTCTCAGCATCATCTCCTCAATTCAGGGAGTCCACTGGGCTCCAGCGGGGTCATCCCTTTCTGTGCCGGAGCCTGGAAACTTTCTCCAGGCAGTAACCTAGGCAATCATAGAGCTCATTTTATTTATTTTCTGGTTTTCAGGAATCACTGTCCTTCATTGCCTGATGTCCAGTGCCTTAAAAACTTTGTTTCATATATTTTGTCTCTTTTATTTTTCTTGTTTTAATTTAGATGGGAGAGTAACTGTTTTCTTTATTACTCTATTATGGGGAGAAGTGAGTCTTATTTTTTGCTTTTAGAGCTTCTCATGCTCTACTACTGAACTAGCCAGCGGACTTATCTTTTGCTTTTAAAAAGATGATTTAACAAATGCTCTTACTTTCTCTAATGGAAAAATATATGTACTACTGGAATTCAAACCTTGAAAATTTGAAAGAATTTCCCTTGGAAAGCTTCAGGACTGGCATGTTTTGCCAGGAAGAGGTCATTGGACAAAAAATTTTAATTTCTTTTAAGGATATGGGTCTGTGAGGATAAGATTTCTGTCTGTATGACATCAATTTTGGCAATTTCAATTTTCTCAGGAGAGTAGACATTTGTGTTTTCAAAGTTACTTAGAGAGCTATAGACAGAGTTAAGACTTGCAAGTTTTTAATTTCTTCTGTATCTGTGGTATTTTACCATTTCCATTTCCATGTATTCTTTATTTCCTCTTTCTCCCTTTTAACAAATTTTGGCTGAAAATGACTTTATTTTTTTCTTAAAGAAAATAATAAGTCTTGCATATTTTTATAGTGTATACTACATGTCTTTTATATTGTGCTAATTCATGCTTTTATTTTTATTACTTTCTTTTTTTAACTTTGCCTAGGCTTACTTTGTTATTTTTTCTAACTTCCTGAGTCAAATCCTTAATCAATTCATTTATATTCTTTCTTAGTTTCGTAGAGATGTATTTCAGATATCCATATATGCATAGCATAAGCAAGTTCTGAAACAAGAAATAATTTTCTTGGAGAAATTCTGATTTGTCAAAAGAGGTATTCAAACATAGTATAATTAAATGCATATGTAACATTTGTTCCTCCAGGGTTTCCAGGATCAAAGAATCTGTAGTTAAATAAAGCAAATTTATAATGCATATAACCCAAATTGATAGCATATATGAAGTGATATTTATTTGTTGCTGTAAAAATTGAGAAAATTTATAACATTATTTCTTTGTGTATAGGAAGCCTTTAGTTACCCTGGAGTAGGATTACTTTTTTTCTTTAATAAGGAAACTAACTTATATGCATGGCTAGTCCATAGCCATTGACCTGGGGAAAGTGTTTGACAAGGCCTTTTATTTTACATTGCTTAGCAGACCAGGGAGCTAGGGAAGAGACTCTGATAATTTGTATAAAGAAATCAAGACTCCTCTGGGTGGTAAGAAACTGGGACCCCCTAATACCTTCTCCCTGTGTTTTAGTTTGCTGCTATAACGAAGTACTATGAACCAGTTATGTTAAATAATAGAAATTTATTGGCTTATAGTTCTGGAGGCTAGAAGTCTAATATCTGGGTGTTGGCAGGCCCATACTACCTCTGAAGGTGCTGTGCAAGAATCTATTCCATGCCTCTCCCCCAGTTTCTGGTGGTTTTCTGGCAATCTTTGGCATTTCTTGGCTTATAGGAGCATCGTCTGTAGCTCTTTATCTTCACTTGGTCTTCTCCCTGTGTGCATTTGCCCAAATATTCCTATTTTATGAGGATATCAGTCATATTGAAATAGGGGCTTGCCCTACTCTAGGGTGACCTCATCTTAACTAATGACATCTGCAATGAACTTATTTCCAAATAAGGCCACATTCTGGGGTACTGGGGGCTGAGGCTTCAACATATGAGTATTCGGGGGGACACCATTCAACCTATGATACTCTGAGACACAGAGTTAAGAGAAAGCTGTTGGGGTAGATTAGACTGGTTCTGTTCAGGACAATTTTTAGGATGGGCTTTAAATAAGGTTAGTACAAGTGAGGAAATCGACAGGGCTAATGGGATGAAGACAGGTCAGGGTGAAGAAGGAAAAGGGAGGACAGTGGTCCTGAGTCTGAAGGCATAAGCACCGATGCACGCTCTGATTTGACTTTCCTGCAGGGAAACCTGTGTCCAAAAGCATATTGTGACTTGAAAAGGCTGTCAACTTAAAAGAAAGCCCTGGTGAATTTGATGCTTGGGCTTTTGCATTGCTCTTGTAGTAGCACTTAATATAGGAGGGACTCAGCATGAGTTATGTGATGGTATTGGAGTAGAAGGGTACCTAGACAATTCTCTTGTTAAAATTTTGTATCAGTTATTGATACATAACAAACCACCCCAAAACTTGTCTCATGATTCTATGGATTGGTAGTTTGGCCTGGGCTCAGCAGGATGGTTCTTCTCTTGGTCTTGCCTGACCTCTCTCATGCAGCTGCATAGCCCGATCACCTAGGGATGTGTCTTCCTCTGTTCAGGTTGCCATAACAATGCCATGGACTAGGTGGCTTATAAACAATATAAATTTCTTTCTCTCTCTTTTTTTTTTTTATGAGACAGAGTCTCACTCTTTTTGCCTGGGTTAGAGTGCTGTGGTGTCAGCCTAGCTCACAGCAACCTCAAACTCTTGGGCTCAAGCAATCTTTCTGCCTCAGCCTCCCGAGTACCTGGGACTATGGGCATGCGCCACCATGCCTGGCTAATTTTTCTATATATTTTTAGTTGTCCAGCCAATTTATTTCTATATTTTTAGTAGAGATGGGGTCTCGCTCTTGCTCAGGCTGGTCTTGAACTCCTGAGCTCAAAGGATCTGCCTGCCTCGGCCTCTCAGAGTGCTAGGATTATAGGCGTGAGCCACCGCACCTGGCCTTGAAATTTATTTCTTATAGCTCTAGAGACTGGAAAGTCCATAATCAAGGCACCAATAGATTTGGCATCTGGTGGGGGTTCACTCTTTGTGTATACATGGACACTTCTTGCAGTGTCCTCACATGGTGGAAGGGCCAAAGCAGCTCAGTGGGGCTTCTTTTCGATAATTGCATTCATAAGGGTTCTACCCCCATGTCCTAATCACCTCTTAAAGGCCCTACCTTTTAATACTATTTCATTGGGGATTAAGTTTAAGCATATGAATTTTTTGGGGGTGCAAACATTCAGATTATAGCATTATGCCCCTGGAATCCCCCAAACCATGTCCTTCTCGCATGTAAAATATATTCATTCCATCCCAGTAATCCCCAAACTCTTGACTGATTCCACCATCGACTTTAATGTTCTAAGTCCAAAGTCTTATCTAAATATTACCTAAGTCAGATATGGGTGAAACTCAAGGTACTATTCATCCTGAGGCAAATTGTTCTTCAGCTGTGCATCTGTGAAATCAAACATATTATGGGCTTCCAAAATACAATGGTGGGACAGGCATAGGATAGACATTCCCATTCCAAAAGGGAGAAATAGGAAAGAAAGAAGAAGTGATAGGTCCCAAGCAAGTCCAAAACCCAACAGATCAAACAACATTAAAGCTTAAGTTTCCAGAATAATCTTTGATTCAATGTTTTGTCTTCCTGGTCCACTGGGGCAGAGGTCCGACCTCTACAGCATTGTTGGATAGGTGCTGGACATCCAAGGCTCTGGGTACACCTGATGTTTCCACTGGGTATTGCCCTTGTTGGGGCTTTCTGCTGTGGCCCTGCCCCCATGGTGGTTTTCTTCCGGGCCCTTAGGTCTCTGGGGCATTCTTTGAAATCCAGGTGGAGGCAGTCATGCCCCCACAGCTTGTGCACCTGTGGAGATGGCGCCGTGTGGGTACTGCCAAATGTACTCATGCCTTCTACAGGGGTGGCCACTATGGCCTGGTAACACCTAGGGCTGCTGAGGAGCACTGTGCCAGAATTCAGGGAGCAGAGACTCGAGGTGGTGTAGGACAGCAAACACTGAGGTTCTACAGAAGCTTAGGACCCATCTTTTGACATTGTTCTTTCCCCTGGGCCTTATCAACACTGGAACTGTTGTGAGATGGGCAGCATTGATAATCCATGAAATACCCTGAGGTCATACTTCCATTGTTTGATGAACAGCACCTGGCTGCTTTATACTGCTATTAGTAATAGATGCAAAGGAATTCAGACTCATATATGCCCACATTCTTGCCTGGGAGAAGGACAATATCTTTCCATTTTTCCAGACTCCTACAGGATCAAGAAAAAAATTGCAAATTAATATCTTAATAAATTATTCTGCCACATTTGTTTACCCATTAAGTGTTGGAACTGTTTATCTTCCTTTTAAATTACACTGGAGCTCTGTAGAGCAGAATATTTTGTCTTATAAAATTTATCATGAAATTGCTTGTGGCTGCTGCTCCAGAAATGTCAGGCTTTTGAGTTAGTAAATAGGTATCACAATAGAACAACTTTTCTTTATGAGGTATGTGGAACTCAGTCATTTGGATTCAGTAGAAATATCCATTAGCAAGCACAGGCACCTAGAGAGGCATGTAAAACATTAACAAAAAATTCTTTTAATATTGGGAAGCTTCAACAGGGTGTTTTGAAGAAAAATATAAAGGGATGTTCACTTTCTATCTCCTACTTTTTTTTCTATAAAATAATATATACAGAGATACTACCATACATGCTCTTCAAAATCCAGAATAACCCCCAGATCCTCTTCTCTTGGAATCTAGATGCATAAGGTATTTATAATGAACAGGTCCACCATGAATGGTTGTGTAGACCCCTGGGCCTGTGGGGCTTGTCTATCCAGAGAGACAGATGGACATCCTTTTCTAATTTTCCAGTGTTGGCTCAATAATGGGAGATGGAGATTAGGGCACAAAAGTGAGTGAGTGAGCGTGTATGAATTTATATTTGTGTGTTCAATAGAACTGTGTGTGTTTTTAGGCTGGTATCAATGTCCATTTCTCTTCCCTTTGGAGGGTGAACTTTGAGAGAATTGGAACAGTGACTCATTGAGCTCAGTGCCTGGAGGGTGATCAGTTAATGAACCCCCATTCAGAACACTACACTGGGCCCTGTGTGGGATTGGGGGTGGAGGTGCTGTGTAAATAGAGCAGCTGTCACCAATGGGCCAGTGATAATCTATTGACTGATGTCAAAACCATAGCTGGCCATGCATCCTCCTCTTCTCCAACGTGCAGCATCATCCTCCTCAGTCAAAGACCTCCCTCTGTCCCTGCCTCTCTTCTTTCTTTCCTCCCTCCCTTTACCCTCCCCTCCACCCACCATTCCTCTGCCCTTCCTCCTGCAAAAACCACATCAAAGCAGGTTCTTGAGAAAAAAATTTTCAAGAATCCTCTGCTGGGGCTCACAATCCAGTGGATAGATTTGAGCCTGTCAGGTTCCTGTAAGCCCAAAGTCAAATAGTTTCTATCAAAGACTCCTAGGAGCTTGCACAGTCAGATGAGCAAATAAATCAAACCCATCCAGTTTCTGGTAGTGCCTAAGGCACATTGCAAAGGCAGAGTATGCCAGCGTGTTTCTGAAGGAGTACACAGGGTATTGTGTCTTGGGGCTTCTGTTATTGAGAAAAGCAGAATAAAAATATTAATATACATAGATGTATAATCTAACCTGGATCCTGGCTCAGTGTTTCTGAGTTTTGGTCAAAATCTCTTTCTATGGGCTATTCTAAAATAGCAATTTGTGTATTTTGGGCCCAGGTGAATAAATGTGTCCCTGGGAGAGGCAGTAAAGGAAGGTGAAAAACTTGTGTATTGGTTGTTTAAATATTCCCTCCCTCCCATTGCACGTAGGTGCAATTTCCTATGGAATATTCCCTCCCCTGCCCTTTCCTTTTCCCCTCCCTGCTCTGATCTCTTTTTCTTCCTTCTAATTTTCCTGTCTACCCCCTCCCTAACTCCCAGTTCTGTCTTTCATTTCTCCCCCTCTCTGAAGGCCAGAATGTGGCATGAGTCGGGAGCATGATCAGAGTTGCACAAGGTGGGGATGGGGACTGTCCTGCCTATGTCCTTTCTCACTTAAGGAGAAGCCACGGTTGACCTCTGTCGACCAGGGAACTGCACTGCCAACATGTGGACACCAACAACTCATCTCTTGGGTTCAGACACGGAGAACATGAGAGGTTTTGGTCTTAAAATCTCAGGCTGTTTGAGTTTAAAATATGGTAGGCTAGAATTAAATGAAAGAAACAAGTCTCTGCAGTGGAATTACAGTCATTTTGACTATTGCAATTAAGACTGAGCATGTTGCAATCAGATATATCCTTGTTCTTCTTGTTAGTGTTCTTTTAAAATCACGGGCAAGATGGTATGGACTGTTTGAGGAAAGCTTGAGATTGAAGATGGAGAAAGAAAAATAAATGAAATTTCTTGTTGATTTGACATCATGGGGTCATATAAAGGGACCACTAGTGGGTTCCTAGTACAACACATCAGAATACTTAGTTTCAGTTTGATTGTGCTGTTCCCTAATTCTGGAATGCTCTTTCCTCTTCTTTTTACCAAATTAACTCCTATTCATCATTTAGGCTTTAGTTAAATGCCACCGCTTTAGAAAAGCCTTCCCTGACTATCTCTTCTAAAGAACTTCCTGTACTATACTCTTCCCTAACACCTTCTTTTATTCTTTAGAGCATTTATCTCTATTGGAAATTATAATTTATTTATGGGTGTTTGTTATTTTCTACTATAATGCAAGCTCCACTGTAGAAGGGATTGTTTCTGATTGGTTTCTCAAGATACACCCAGCTCCTAGTCTGGTGCCTGACACAAAGTTGAGACTTGGTACCTTCTTAAGCAAATTAATTACCATAGTGGGATAGGGACCTACTCAACATGACAGAAAATTAGGAAACTTCTGTGTATATCAGAATTTGATTGTTTTAGAATTCCTTTCTCTCACCTTAGGACTTAATGATTTAAACACAGGGTAGTGTTCTCTTACCCATTCCCTCAGTTCTTTCTTTCATCCCAGTGTCTTTTCTTTTGCAAAGATGCTACTTCCATAATGTGTGGTTATCTTAGCATTTCTGTATCTGTTAATCTAGGGATCACACTCACCTTTGACACCAGGACTGCTTGTCCCATGAATGGTGCCTGGAGTGTGGTAGACACCTTCATATTTGTTGATCAAACCTGCAGGAGCGTGGAAAGCAGAACAAACTGCTTCTGCCCTTGGACCGGAGCCCACCAGCTCCGATGGCTTGTGGCTCTCTTTTTAAATATTTTTTGTCCCACATCCTCGACCTTATCGCTCAGACAGTGTGTTCTGGGTTAATCCTGTTCACTTGGGCTTATTTCCCTGGGCCTTTTGGCCAATTCTGTCTCCTGGCAAACTGTATCCTCTCCAGCGAATTTTCCCCACTCACACTCAGAGGTACTCAAGTCTCTATCTCTCTTTCTTTGCCAGCTCTGAGCTACTTGTTGCCTCCCCTTCATACCAAAACTCCTTGAAAGAGGTCTCCTTCTGTTCATTTCCCACTGACGTCTCCATGCACTCCATCTAGCTTTTCCCTCACTTCATTCCGCTAACACCACCTCCAGTTTGTCACATCTAACTGGGAATCTTCTGTCATCACCACACACTCTGTAACATTTGTTGCCAGTGATTACGTCTTCCTTTAGAGACACTTTGTCCCCTCAATTTCCATATCAGAGTCTCTCTGGGTTTCCATCTGCCTCTGAAGCTGGTCCTTCTCACTTATTTTATTGTAGCCGCACTGTAAATATGGCAGTTGTTTAAGAACATCTTCTCCAGTCTACAATGTCTTTCCAGGTGACATCATCCACAATCAAAGCATCAATTGCCTTTAACATACACGTGCAATCTAAATTTCTATCTCCAGACCCAGATCCATATATCCAACTGCTTGTGGATGTCTACTATTCAATATCTTACATGCAACTCAAATTCAAAATGCTCAAAACCAAACTCATAATCTTCCCCTAAAATCTATCCCTCCTCCAGTTTTCTCTTTCTGAGAGAACCTCCCCACTGGTGTGGGGAAAATTGGATAACCACATGCAAAAGGATAAAATTAGACCCTTATCTTACACCATACACAAAAACCAACTCAAAATGAAAGATGAAAGACTTAAATGTAAGACCTGAATCTAAAAAGCTCCTAGAGGAAAATGTAAGGAATAAGCTCCATGACATTGGTCTGGGCTATGATTTTTTGGGTATGACACCAAAAACACAAGCAACAAAAGCAAAAATAGACAAATAGGACCACATCAAACTAGTAGGCTTCTGTACAGCAAAGGAAAAAATCAAGAAAATGAAAAGGCAGCCTACAGAATGGGAGAAAATATTTGCAAATCATGTATCTTAATAGGGGTTAGTATCCAAAATACATAAGGAACTCATACAACTCAATAGCAAAAAACAACCCAATTAAAAAATGGGCAAAGAACCTGAATAGACATTTTTCTAAAGAAGACATTCGAATGGCTAATAGGTATAAGAAAAAGTGCTCACCATCACTAATCATCAGGGAAGTGCAAACCAAAGCCATAATGAGATATCACCTCACACCTGTTAGGTTGGCTATTATCAAAAAGACAATAGATAAAAAGCATTGGTGAGGATGTGGAGAAAAGGGAACCCTTGTACATTGTCGGTGGGAATGTACATTGGTATAACCATTATGGAAAACACAGTATAGACGTTTCTCAAAATATTAAAATAAAACTAACACAAGATCTAGTAACCCCACTCTGGGTATATATTGGAAGAAAATGAAATCACAAGGGATATCTACACTCCCATGTTCATTGTAGCATTATTTACAATAGCCAAGATAAGGAAACAACCTAAGTGTCCTTCAATGGATGAATGGATAAAGTAATTGTGGTATATATTTACAGTGGAATATTACTCAGCTTTGAAAAAGGAAATACTGCCATTGGCAACAATGTGGATGAACTTGGAGAACACTATCTTAAGTGAAATAAACCAGACATAGAAAGACAAATACTACATGATTGCACTTATATGTGGAATCTAAAATAGAGAAATTCAGAGAAACACGGAGCAGAATGGTGGTTGTCAGGAGCTGGGATATGGGGGAAATGGGAAGATGTTGGTCAAAAAGTACAAACTTTCAGTTATAAGATGAATAAGCTTTAGAGAGCTAATGTACAGCACGGTGATGGCTATAGTTAATAATAATATATTGTATATTTGAAATTTGCTAAGAGAATAGATCTTTAGAGTTCTCATGGCACACATACAAGGCAACTATGTGTGGTGATGGATATGTTAATTAGCTTGATTGTGGGAATCATTGCACAGGTATATTTATATCAAAACAACATGTTATAAACCTTAAATACATACAACTTTTCATTTGTCAATCATACCTCAATAAAAAATTTGATTCTGACAGTTTTTGCCAGTTTTTTCATTGCTTTTGTGAGGGATGAAATTTCGAGGTCCTTACTCCAAAATTTTTGCTGACATCACTCACTCATTCTACTTTTCTTTCATAGTATTTACTATAGTTTGAAGTAAAACATTTAGTTGATCGTTTGTGTGACCAGTTGATTTTTTGATTAATATTAGTTTTCCTCCTGAGATTATAGACTTTTTTAGGGTAACTATCTTGCCTGTTTAGATTACTGTTGCCTTCCTAGTCCTTAGCATAATGCCCAACACATAGTATTCAACCAGTGTCTATATGTCAAATGAGTAAATAAGGAAATCAGTCAGTTAATTACTACAAGAACATGGTGACTAAAACTGTGGGCTCTAGAGTCACAGAGCAGTGTTTAAATCCCGGGTGCATCACTTACGGTGCATGGGGTATAGTGCGACAACCACTCTCAGTTTTCTTGTCTGCAAAATGGGGAATAGTACAAATCATAGCTTTAGCTAACATGTTTTAAGAGATCATTATTTTTTAGGTACTGCGATAAGCACTTGAAATGTATCATCTTACTCCTGACAAAACATTTAAGGTAGGTATCATAATCTGCAAAATTTAAAGAAGAAAAAGTGGAGGCTCGGAGTAGCCAAGCAATTGTTCAAGATCACACAGGTGGAAAGAGGTAAAATCTTTATAAGGATTAAATAAAATTATACAGTAAAGCCTAACACAGAGCTTTAAGTGTTTAATCTGGGTTTACTATTACTGTCATTCCTTTTCCCAGTTAGACTCTTACCATAATGTACCCTGTAACCTGTTCTCTAACTGCCATTTCTATATTTATTCAAAAAATATTTACTGATCTTTTAGTATGTGCTGGGCACTGTTCTGGGCTTGGGGATAAAATTGAGAATAAAACAGAAAAAAGCCTGCCTCCTGGAGCTATATTCTAGGAGAGGGGCCAAGTAAGTAAACAAGTGTGTATGATACCTGGTAGACAAGAGCTATGAAGGAAACTGAAGCAGGACAAGAGGCTACAGAGTGAAGGGAGTCCTCTCTAAGACAGGGCCGTAGAAGGTTCTCTGGGGAGCAGAGACAGGAATGTGGCGAGCAGGGAGGCCATGCAGATTTGTTGGGGAGAAAGCGTCCTGCAGAAGAAACAGCAAGTGTAAAAGCGCTGAGATGGGAATGTGCTTGGTGGGTTCAAGGACTGCGGACTGGGGCACAGTGAGGGGAGGTTGTGAGTGGGCTGGGCCCGGATGGAGCACAGCCTGGCCGACCTCCTAAAGAGCTCTGATTGATACCTAAGCATAATGGGGGAGGGGGTTTGAGCAGAAGAGAGACATGGTCTGACTTAATGTTTTAATAAGATACACCTGGCTGCATTGTAGGGCACTGACAGCTGGCAGGAATGTGCGAAGAAGCAGAGATACCTTTTAGAACGGTGCTGTCTTAAGAGTCTAGGGTGAGAGGTGATGGTGGCTTACATTTCATCTGTAGTGGTGGAGGCAGTATAAAGTGATTGGATATTCAGAAAATAGATAAGATTTGATTTTTTTTTTTTTTGAGACTGAGTCTCACTCTGTTGCCCAGTGGTGTCATCACAGCTCACTACAACCTCAAATTCCTGGGCTCAAGTGATCTTTTTGCCTCAGCCTCCTGAGTAGCTGGGGCTACAGGTGTGCTCCACCACCCTCGGCTACTTTTTCTATTTTTAGGAGAGACGAGATCTTATCCTTGCTCAGGTTGGTCTTGAACTCCTGAGCTCAAGCGATCCTCCCCTCTCGGCCTCTCAGAGTGCTAGGATTACAGGCATGAGCCGCCTCATCTGGACACCTTGTGTTTTTTATTTTGTACTGTGCCATACGTTTTATACAACTATATCATATAAACTGTTTTGATCATTCATAATCATGGAAAACAGAAAATGTGAAAAATAAAAAACTATAAACAATTAAATTTGCTTAGCATTATATTTAATGGTATGGACACTGAGCCAGACAGACCTATACACACTAATAAATATTAGCTAATAATTATTCTGGGCTTATTAGGTGTTATTATAATAGATATGGAGTTACATGTTAAACATTATTTACTACCTTGTTGAATTATCAGTAACTTATGAATTAGCTACTATTAATATAACCATTTGGCAGAAGTGGAATAGAATTGTAGTAACTTGCCTAAGGCCCCGTAGTGAGGAAGTAACAGAGACAAAATCTTTTTTTCAGATCTTTCAGGCTTGATTTCTGGAGTCAGTCTCAGGGTTAAGTTGCTGTAATTAGCTTAACTAGCTCTTTCACACAAGCCAAGAGTCGGTTTCCATTAGTGCCCTCATTCCTGGGAAGCTCAGACAACATTGGCACTCATGACACGATTCTTGTTCTTGAATTTTAATGTAAGTGTGTGCATTTATTAAAAATACTTTTGAGAATCAGGACAGTATTTAATTTTAAAAACCAAACACGCATGCACATGTATTACACTTCCTTTTCTGCATCTGACCCCGTTGTGTTGGGGTGTCAGTGTGCTAGCTCTACCAACAAACAGGTGAGAAAACTCCAGAGACGCGAATCACGCAAATAAGGACCTCTCAAATGACTAAGCATGGACCAGAGCAAACTCTAATTTGGAGATTGCCCAGAGCTTCTGAAAATATTCTAAACATTTATAACCCAAATGTCATGGGAACGAAAGAGTTTGACAGTATTATCTGCACATAAGGGCCAGCTAAACTGCCATTCCCCAGGGTGCCTGCGTTTGAGATCTCTGTATTTGCTGTGAGAATACTTGCAGTAAGAATTGGGAAATAATTATGGAACAAACAATTTGTTAAGTAATGTGCGGAGGGGGCGTAGTCTTCCGGGCTGCCTTCTGCCTGAGAGCGCTTCCCTTCCTGCCCAAACCTCCACTGGGGAGACTCAGGCAAAGCAGGAAGTGCCAGAGGGCAGCGCCAGTGGAAGGGGGAAGTTCAGTGCCCCGGGTTGTGCAAAAGCAACAGAAACAAACATAGTGATGGAAATGGGATTAGGCATCAGAGAGGCCTGAGATTCTCTGCATTTACCAAGTGGCTCTGACTCAGGGAAATCACTTGTTGAGGATGGACAAAGAAAGAACTCAGAAAAGATAAAACCAGAAAGAAAAAAGGAAAGGAACTGGAACAGAGCTGGCAAAAACCTTACAAATATACAGCTGAGGAGGGATTGGCAGTTAAACCATAGTTATTGTATCTGCATGTCATGTGTGTAATGTTTTGGGTGTGTATAGTCTCGTGTATATAAACAAATATGTTTACCCAGATATGTTTAGATATGCTGTATATATATTTATGAAAATACATGTTTAAATTGACTGAAGTAAATCTGTATATAGTTCATTTATAATATTTTGGGTCTTCTCAGTGGCTCTATTCATTCGTTCATTCACTCATTCACTCATTCATTTATTCATTCAGTTCCTAGATGGTCCAGACACTGCTGGAACATTGGATATATAAAGATCATGTAACACAGTGCCTTCTGCAAAGAATCTCACAGTCCAGTGGAGGAAACAGAGCTTGAACAGTCAATTATAAAGCAATGATAGGGTTACAGGGTTATATGGAGGGCTTTATGAAAACACAGATAATGGGCTCTGTTATGGGTTGAATTATGTCTTCCTCCAAAAGTCATATGTCGAAATTATAGATCCCAGTAACTCAGATTGTCACCTTGTTTGGAAATAGGGTCTTTCAAGAGCTAACCAAGCTAAAATAAGGTCATCAGGGTGGGCCCTAATCCAGTATGACTGATATTCTTATTAAGAGGGGAACTTTGGAGACAGACACTCACACACACAGGAGACGACTATGAGAAGATGAAGGCAGAGACTGGAATGATGCTTCTACAAGCCAAGAAACTCTAAGGATTGCCAGCAAACCATCCGACATAGAAGAGATTCTTCCTCACAGCCCTCAGAAGAAACCAACCCTGCCAACACCTCGATCTTGGATTTTTATCCTCCAGAACTGTGAGACAATGCATTTCTATGGTTTAAGTTATCTAGTTTGTGGTACTTTTTAACAGCAGCTCTAGGAAACTTCTATAGGGTCTTAACTATATAGCTTTGTGAAGGGAGATCAAGGAAGGCTTCCTGGAAGGGATGACACAGCTGAATTTTAATAGATACCAAGGTGCCAGGTGAAAGGGGTGGGGTGGGCTATCAAAATGGCATTCCAGGCATTGGAGGGGGTAAGATAGGCAGCAAAAGTATCGAGATGAGAAGCAACTAGTAAGTGAGGCATTCGGTGAGGTTTAAAAGCAAAGTCTGAAGCTGGAAGTAGAAAGAGCTGTATCTACCAGGATATGCCAAGCACGGGATATGCCAACACACAAGGACAAACAAGGCAAGTTTCCTGCACCAGTGGAGAGGACAGACACTTAAATCCCATCCTGGACATCCTCGGTGGAACAACTAAACTCTTGTCACTCTTCTGTTCCCAATCACGGTTGAGATATGGTGGTTGGACCAGCGACTTAGTTTCATAAAATTTGTGCCTTGATGGGAAAAATCCTTGTTCAGCTGTAAAAGGAGCACTACATTTTTGGACTGCTCACGTTTCATTCTTGGGTACTTGAAGGTCTAGTTTTGCTCTAGCTGAGATTTCTTTCAGGGAAAGCGATTTCTTCTCCATCATTAAGCAAAAGCTCCTAGAGGATTTTTAATTATAGAGCATATTAAAGCATCATCTAGTGTCATAATCATGTCCTGTTTCCTGGACATTTTTGTATCTTTGAATTTCTTCACAATAGGAATATTGCTAACAAAAAGCCTTTTGCTCAGCCACTTCATTTTATAAAATCTGGTTTAAAGGGTAAGAAGCGGTTCTTGCAAAGACCACCTGCTGTTCCATACTCTGCCCTCCTCACAAAATTCAGTGCACTTTTGTATAAAGTTTACCACCTCTGGTAGACATTTCAAAGGACTTCGTGAAAAGAGACACTATTCTGGAAGCTTATAGCCAGAAATGCAAAGAGATTTATTCTGATTAATTAAGCACATTTTTACTTTCATGTCAACTCACTTTTTATACAATCTTTAAAAATTCTAGTGCTCTGGACCAGAGGTTAAGCCATTAACCCCAGGAGGATCTTTAAATTGAGGAATATTTGTAACCTCTTTCTTTAAGATTTATTTAAAATTAAGCCTAAAGTAAAATATTAAACACTGAAATATAATAGTTCCTGCCTTCATATAATTGATTTAAAAAATCTGATTTGAATTATACATTAAATATTCTGTTTATGAGTACCATACATTTCTTATGAGAATGGAAGAATTAGCTTATAATCCAGGTAGTCTTCTCTTTAATTTTTTTGTTTTGAAAATTACATTATTATATACGTATGAGGAATGTGTCTATATTTAAAGTCCAATACTCTGTATTCAGAGGAATTAAATGATCCACACAAATACATAGTTGAGGATATTTAAGAGTTACCTTTGTAACAGAAAAAAGTTAATGAAAAAAGATGTAGAGCATCCCTATACCTGACATTCCTGAAATGTACTACGCTGCCATTTACATTTATTGAATACTTGTTGGAGGTGAGCTCAGGTACTTGGTTTTATAGTTTGAATGTGACCCCTACAAAATTCATTTTGAAACTTAATCTCCATTGTGGTGGTATTAGGATGTGGGGCCTTTTGGGAAGTGATTACATCATGGGGGCTCTGACCTCATAAGTGAGATTAGTGATTTTATAAAAGGGCTGGAGTGAACTAGCAATCATCCCTTTCTGCCCCTCCATCTGCTACCAGGCGGGGAAGTCACCACGAGAAGATGCCATTGATGGAGCAGGTCTTCAGCAGATATCGAACGGTTGGTGCCTGGATCTTGAACTTCCCTGCCTCCAGAACTGTGAGAAATAAATTTTTGTTCTTCATAAGTTACTCAGTCTCGGCTATTTTGTTATAGCAGCACAAATGGGCTCACTACTCATGAGGAACCACAAGTCTAATGGGGGAGACTGATGCATAAACGTGGCAAATGCTGCAACAGGGGTGTGAATGGGCTTCTGAGACAGCTAAGCAGAGGAGGCTGAGAAATGCTACTTATTCTGGGACCTAAAGAAGGGACAAGAACTCATAAGGTGAGGCAGCCAGGGAAGCATATTCCAGTAGGAAAAAATCCTGGATAAAGAAAGATAGGAGGTGCAAAGGTGGCAGCACATGCTGGGACAGGTGGAAGCTCACTGTGGCTGGAGCATGGTGCATGGGAACAATGGCTGTAAATGAGACCAGAGCAGTAGGAGAGGGTTAGACAGGGAAAAACTATGCCAGGAACAATTTATTGCCTCAGCATGGACATCCTAATAGGATATGTAATTTTAGATGCTGACCTGGCAGTACCACAGTGGAAAGACTTGAGGAGGAAGAGCAACAGGAAAACCACAGCAAGTGGTCTAAGCAAGGCACGAAAGGGCCTGAACTGAAAGTGTAATGGTAGGGATGGAGAGAAAGGACTGGAGCACAGAGAAATAGGGCCAGCAGCCCAGGAATTGGGGTTTCCAGCTAAATGTGGGCAGAGGAGTCAGGGATGAGATCGAGCTTAGGACATGGTGCCTGCTCTAGGCTGAATTTGTGTTTCCTTAAATTCATGCGATGAATCCCCAGTGTGACTGTATTTGGAAATAGGGCCCTTTAGGAGATAATTAATGTAAAATGAGGTCATACGGATGGGGCCCTGATTTGATAAGATTAGTGTCCTTATAAGAAAAGACACCGGAAAGTGCTCCTTCTCTCTCTCCTTCATGTGAGGACACAGTGAGAAGGCAGCTGTCTGCAAGCCAGGAAAAGTGCCCTCCCCAGAAACCAAATGGGTCAGCACCTTGATCTCATACTTCCCAGCCTTCAGAATTGTGAGAAAATAAATTTATGTCGTTTGAGCCACCCAGTCCATAGTATTTTGTAATGGCAGTCAGAGGTGACTAATACATATTTTGGTACTAAAAAGTGGGGTGCTACTGCAACAAATATCTAAAAATACAAAAGTGACTTTGGAACTGGAAACAAGTTGAGGCTGGAGGAATTTTTAGGTGCATGTTAGAAAAAGGTTAGATTTCCATGAGTAGAATGTTGGCAGAAATATGAATGTTAAAAGCTCTTCTGGTGAAGTGTCAGATGGAAGTGAGGAACAGGTTATTGGAAACTAAAGGAAAGATGATCCTTGTTGCAAAGTGGCAAAGAAACTTGATTGAATTGAGTTCTCGTGTTTTATGAAAGGTGGAACTTTCGAGCAATGAAACTGGATATTTAGCTGACTAGATTTCTAAGCAAAGTGTTGAAGGAGTGACTTGGTTCCTCCTGGCTGTTTATAGCAAAATGTGAGAGGAGAGAGATGAATGGAAGAAGGAATTGTGAAACAAAAAGAAACAAGAGGCTGGGCACTGTGGCTCACGCCTGTAATCCACAATCACCCCATAAAGGGGTTACCCATGACGTTAATCAGCCATCTCGGCAGAAGCTAAGAAGAGAGATGGGATTACACCAGCAGAGACACTACCTGTTTGAACTAAAGGGGAGAGAGAAAGTAGGATGGAATGAAGAAAGGCTGGCAGATATTCTGGATTCTACAGGACATGACCACCAAGCTATTTGGCTGTGATTGTGTGCTATTCTTTGAGAAAATGGAGGAATAGCCCTGAGGGTGATTTAAGAGGCCCAGGGGACAAGGCTGTTTCCTCCTCAGTTTCAGAGGGCAGAGCCCTTGCAGAGAGCCGCAGGATGGGGCAGTCTCTGTGAGCCAAAGGGGCAAGGCAGCCCCCAAGCACCCCCAAGCTGTAGAGCTGATGCTTCCATCCCAGCTGGCCTGGGACATGGGACATTGGGCCAAAGAGGATTACTCTCGAGTCTTAAGAGCTCATGGAATTTGCCTTGCTAGGTTTTGGATTTGCTTGGATTTGCTCACCCCTTTTTATTTCCTATTTCTCCCTTTTGGAATGGAAATGCCTGTCCTTTGCCTTTCCCACTGTTGAATTTTGGAAGTACACACCTTGCCTGGCTTCACAGGTTAGCAGTTCAAGTGGAATTTTGCCTCAGGATGAATGGTACCTTGAGTCTCCCATACCTGATTTAGATGAGACTTTGGACTTTAGGTTTTGGAGTTGATGCTGGAATGAGTTAAGACTTTTGAGGCTGTTGGGGTAGAATGGATGTATTTTGCAAGTGAGAAGAACATGAATTTTGGGGGGCTGTGGGTAGAATGCTGTGGACTGAATTGTGTCTCCCAGATTGATATGTTGATGCCCTAACCCACAATATGACTATATTTGAATATGGGCCTTTAGGAGGTAATTAAGGTAAAATGAAGTCATAAACGTGGGACCCTGATCCAATGGGATTAGTGTCCTTTTGAGAAGAGACACCAGAGAGCCTGCTCTCGCTCTCTGCCACATGAGGGCACAGTGAGACAGCAGCCACCTGCAAGCCAGGAAGAGGGCTCTCAGGAGAAACTGAATTGGCCAGCACCTTGATCTTGGACTTCCCAGCCTCCAGAGCTGTGAGAAAATAAATTGCTCTTGTTTAAGTCCATGGTATTTTATTAAGGCAGCCTGAGCTAAGACAGTGCCATTAACTCACTTAAAGAAAGAATACCAGGGGGACAGATTTTCATTGTTGTTGTTTCATTTTATTTATTTTCAGCTGGATTTTGCACATGTCAAGTGTGAGACACTAACAAGGCAGATGGGAAGAGATGTCCAGCAGGCAGCTCATCTATCACACAGGAACAATAGGGAAGGGCCAGGTCAGGAGAGAGTTCAGGGAGTTCTCAGCAAGATGAAGCAGAAGGCAGAGGAGTAGGGAGACACGGAAAGAATGTACAATAAATATTATAAGAGAAGAAGGATGAGGGAAGAAGCTGGGAAATCCAGACATCTACAGGCAAGCAGGAAGCAGCCAGAGGAAGAGTCACAGGAGAGAGGTAGGTGTTCTAGGGGCCAGGACAGAGGGAGTTTCAAGGCCATTTGTCTATAGTGTCACGTGCTGTAGAGGACTCAAGTAGGCTGAGGACTAAAGAATAAAGCATTGAGCTGGTAACTGGGAGATAATTATTGGGAGCTGTGTCAGTGAAGTGCTGTGGGGTGAAGTCAGTTTGCAATGGGTTGAGAAGTGCTTGGGAGTTAACAGAAAACAGTGAGTACTGTCTTCGTGAGTGGGGCTACTATAACACAAGGCCATGGACCGGGAGGCTTACACATGACAGACATTTATCTCTCACAGTTCTGGAGGCTGCTGGCATGGTCAGGTTCTGGTGAGGGCCCTTGTTGGGCTTGCAGATTGCTGACTTCTCATTGCATCTTCACATGGTAAAAGGGAGTGGAGAGCTCTCTGCGGTCTTTTTTATTGTTATAAGGACACTATTTCCATTCACCTAATTACTTCCCAAAGGCCCCACCTCCTAATACCATCACACTGGGATTAGGATTTCAACATATGAGTTTTGTGGGGATACAATTATTCAGTCCCTTGCAAGTATAGACTATGATTTTAAGATCACTGCTTATGAAAAACACAAGGGAGATGTGGGATTAGCTCGAGGGGAGGCAAACATGAGACACAGTTATTTTCCTCTTTTATGTTTCTCAAACTCCACATTAATCCCTGTTTTTATGTCAAGGAACAATAGAGGGCTAAAGAAACAAAATTATGCCTTCTTTTTTTAGCAAATTAACCTCTTGTGTTATTCGAGATTTTCAGATGTCTGTTTATTGCTTAAAAGGGACAAACTTCCTGTGCCCTCCTCTGTAGACTCTTCACCTCCATGGTTCATTTCTACCATCTCCCTGACAAGCATCATGCTTTAATTGGGCGTTAGGACTCCCAGGATGAGGTCAGGGGTGTGCATGTGTGTGTGACTGCGTGCAAAAGCATGAGTATGAGTGAGTATGTGTGTGTGGCTGGCTGTGTGTGAGAGTGTGTGCAAGTGTTTGTATGCGTGAATGAGTGTGTGTGTGTGTGTGTGTGTGCGCGCACATGAGGGGACAGGATGTGAATGTACAATATGATTCCAGAGGACAATATTCTGTGAAGACGATCAGATGTTGTTCATGGTAAATTTTACGTTATACGTATTTTACCAAAATAAAAAAAAAAAAAAACAAAAAACAAAACTCCCCACAATAATAATTACTGTGGCCATCCTTTTCCCAACTTCGGATTCCAGTTAGAATGAAAATGCTAAAGGACACGTTTGTGTTTTTTTCTTTTTCACTCTATCTGTTTCTCATTTACAGAGCGCTGCTTAGGTACACGTGTTTGAATCTTTCAATCTTGGAGACTGGCAGTCCAAAGGGATGTGGTGTAGGCCTCTTTTTCAAATTGCTTAATAGTTGAAGCCAAAAGGAAATATGTATTAGAACATTTTTCTTGGAACATCAAAATAATGTGTTAATTTAGGAAAAAAGTGATTCATATGTGACCTTGTATAATATTTGACTTTTTAAATGCCACACATAGCATTTATCTGGTTTTTAGCCTTGCTGGGGAATGGCTGTATCCAGCAAGGATAAAAGATTTCCAGCTGGGATAACTATCCTATAATTAGTGATGCATTTTTTAAAAGGAAAACCAGAAATTATTGGAGACAGTTGATGTAAAAATCTCCACATTTCTAAAGTACGTGTGTTGCTAGCATGACAGGCTTAGCCCTGTGGATGCGGCATTACTCACACACACACACCAGTTCCTCCTGCCAGGGTATTTGAGGAAATCAGTTTTTTTCTGTTGATTTCAGTAGAATTCACTGAAAATCAAATCTCAGTCTTGTGAATTTGTGTCCACGATACATGATGATTGTATCATAATGGTGTGATATGATGGAAAAAAATAGTAAGAATCTCTACTGAGAGTCTAAGAGACAGATCTGTTGTTTCTCAGCACAGAAAGCTGAAATCATCCCCTACTTTACCAGGGCAATTTAGTCTCTCCTTCCTTGGTGCTTCTAGAACATTCAGGTCATATTTTTATTGTTGCATTTTCCATGTTGTATTGTAATTTTGAGTTTGCATGTTGTTCTCCCCATTAGGCCACGGGCAGATACATTGGTAGTTCGCGTACCTGGACAGCGGTTCTCAAACATGGCTGACATCACGATCGCTTAGGGAGATCTAAAAAATACTGATAAATGGGTACCTGTGTTGATTCCGGTCCTCCAAGAAGCAGATGCCAAAACAGAATTAAACAGGCAAGAGATTGACTGGGGGAAATGCCCAGGATGGATGAAGGGGGAAGAGCAGGAGCAGGCAGGGAGAGCTGCCAGACCTCTACATAGGTATGACCCTGCAAATGGAGAAGGGAAGAGGAGGAGGGTCCTCAGTGGACAGTCCTCAGACTGCAGTGGGGTTCTGAGAAGGCGCAGGCCATACCGACAGAAGTCCTGAGCAGAAGTTACCAGTCAGAAGATTCATGCACCCAGCAGGAGTGGCAGGAATGAGCCGGAACTAGTATTCCACAGTTGTTAGTACCCACTGGGTGCTTTTCCTGCTGCACAGTGGGAAGCCAATGTGCTGAGACAGCGGGGGTTGCAGTGGAGAAAGAGTTTAATATTGAAGGGTGTTGAGTGAGAAGATGGGAGGAATTTCTCAAATCCATCTCCCTGAGAACTTTGGGGCTGGGGTTTTTAAAAGTAGTTTGGTGGACAAAGGGCTAGGGAATTGGGTCTGCTGATTGTCTGGGGATGAACTCACAGGGCTGGGAAGCAGAAATTGTCTTCTTGGCTGAGACAGTTCCTGGGTGGAGGGTCACAGGACCCATTGATTCAGTTCCCACATGTGGCCACTGATCTGGTTGTTATCAGTTGGTCCCCCCCAAATGCAGAGTCTGGAAAATATCTCAAAGACCGGTCTTAGGCTTTACAATAGCAATGTTATCTACAGAAGCAATTAAGGAAGTTATAAATCTTACGCCAGTCAGGGATATGTGACTTGTAAGCAGTGAGCAGTTACAGGAAGGCCAGTGATGAAATGGTGGCTTGCTAACTTGTAGCTATGCCTATACTTCTGTAGAAGCCAGACTTCTACCACAGCTCTTGCCTTATGGCCCTACATTACTTTAACATTGGCTGTTTCACAGTGCTCAGTCACTGGCTGGGAGTAGTGTGTGTGTGTGTGTGTGTGTGTGTGTGTGCACCATTGAGGGACCAACTGACAAACTGTCTGGGACTGAAGGGGTACCACGATCTGGAACTTTCATTGCTAAAGCTGGAAACATCTGGACAAACCAAGATGAGTGGGTTACCTAGTGTGGCCTCAGTACAATCTCAAGGTGGGATCCAAAAGGGTGGCAGCTGGGGTCCCCCAGAGCATGTGATAACTCTTCCCTAGCAGTTTCTTTTGCAGGAGAGTTGAATGACATCTTTCTTTCTTTTCTCTCTCTCTCTCTGTCATTTTTTTTTTTTTGAGACAGAGTATGGGCCCAGGTAGAGTGCAATGGCATCATCATGGCTCACTGCAACCTTAAACTCCTAGACTCAAGGGATCCTCCTGCCTCAGCTTCCTGAGTAGTTGGAACTGCAGGCACTCACCACTGCGCCTGGCTAATTTTTCTATTATATTTTTTGTAGACACGGGGGTCTCACTCTTGCTTAGGCTAGTTTTGAACTCCTGACCTCAGGTTATCCTCCCGCCTTGGCTTCCCAAAGTGCTGGGACTACAAGCATGAGCCACCATGCCTGGCTGAGTGGCATCTTTCATAGCTGCCCTTGGGACACTACCCACTTCTCCAACTCTTCAGACACCACTGGGAGTCCGACAACTCAATTCAGTTCTGAACTCTCCCTCTGGAATTAGCGTCCGATCCCACAAGTTGAAGGGCTCAGTCCCATGAGACTGCTCCACCTCAGATGCCAGCTACACTGGGCTCCCCAGGAGACCCACACTGCTGCCCAGCAGACTACAGATTTGGGGGTTCCACTGCTTACCACCTTTCTTCAGGTTTGGTGACTGACTAGAATGACTCAAAGGAGTCAGAAAAGTGCCCTACTTGTGATTCCAGCGTTGTTATAAAGGATTCGACTGAGCGGCAGCCAAGAGGAAGAGGCGCGAGGCAAGGTACCGGTGCGGGAGGGGTGTGCAGAGTTCCCACAGCCTCCACCCTGCCGGCACTCCTGTGTTGTCTCAGTCTCACTGTTCAAAAGCTTTTACTGCGAGCTGCCCTCCCCAGAGGCTGGAAATCCCCACCCTCTAATCACCATTGCTCTGTCTGGTGACCAGCCATCCTGAATCTATCTGGGGGCCCCACCCCGGGTCACCTCATTAGCATAAATGCAGGTGTGGTCCACAGGGGCTTCTTATGGATAATAAAGACACTCCTGTCACTCAGGAAATTCCAAGGGTTTTAGGAGTTGGTGACAGGAACTGGGGACAAATACTAAATACATATTTGTATTATACTGGAGCAACCCCTAACCAGAAGGTCTGTTTGAAATGACCTGGAGTGAGGCCCAGGCATCTATATTTTCTCAAAACCACCCTTACACGAGACCAATATACAGCCAGAGTTGAGAAACACTAGAAGACATTCTTTACATTTATTTTGGTGAATGAAAAGAAGGAAGGAAAAGAGGCCAGCGCTGTTGTGAGGGGCTTGGTCAGGGAGGGCAGCTGCAGGACAGGGCAGGGGCTGAGGGAGTGGCCTGGGCTGGGCAGGTTGCATCTCCGGACAGGGCGCTGAGTGCCAGCTGGGGCCAGGCCTGCAGCCAGGGTCTCAGAGGCCGGGCGGGGCCGGGCGGGGCTGGGCGGGGCCCCCTGCAGCCTCAGTGTTACCCAGCCAGGCCGGTTCTACCTGTTGCGCAGCACGCCAATCACTGAAATGAGGAGCTTTGCAAAACAGAAAGGGTTTGTTTAGGAGGCAGCCAAGCCGAGAGATGGGACAACAGGCCTCAAACCTTAATAGGGTTTGGGCACATGTATGGGAGGAAGGAGAGGGGTGGTCTGAGGCAAAGAAAAGTGACTGGAGGTGAGAAAGTGAGGGAATCGGTGGTCTGTGCAAGCGCAGTCCAGCTTCATGGCTCTTCAGGGACGCATGTTCAGGAAATGGCAGTGTTGGCATGATCTGAGGGTGGAATTTCTGACCCTCTGCTGTGAAGATGTCACCCTTGGGTATTCACGCAGGCCCAGCTGAACGTCGGTGGTCTCCACGGGCTTGAGCTGGACAAGGGCTGACTCCGAGTTCCTGAAAAGCAACTCAGGCGACTGTTACTATGGTGATGTGTAGAGATGTCATCTATGAGGAGCTGGTGGGGTTTGGCGGTCTACTGCTTCACTAGCTGCCTGCCTTTTATAATTGGTGATTTTTAAATCTAAAAACTAGCGAAGCAGGTCAAGTTTGATCGCTTAGTCATGTTGGCCCCTGGTTTCATCAGCACGCACGAGTACAAACGATACACGGACGGCACCACGGGCCTGGGATTTTATTCACACCCTAAGTCTTTGGTGCAAGGGAGGCTGATTTCGGCAGAGTGACCCAGGCTTTATGATTTCATGATCATAGGAATGAAAGGCGCGCCCATCCTCCTCTGCTGCCTACAGAGCTCACAGTTGAACTTCAGGCTCCAGGAGATTGCCACAGCGTTGGAAGCCAAATAGAAGGGGAAATACAGAAAACTTCATGAGGAGGAGATTCAGTTCCACACAGACGATACATAAATTCCTTTAGTCTCCTTTTAATCTCTCTAGTACTTTTCCAGGGCTGCTGTAAACAAAATACCACAAAATGGGTGGTTTAAACAGCAGAAATTTATTGACTCACAGTTCTGGAGGCGAGGAGTCCAAGACCAAGGTGTCCACAGGGTTGGCTGGTTCCTTCTGAGGGCTGGGAGGGAAGAGTCTGTTCCTGGCCCCTCTCCTTGGCTTGTAGGTGGCCGTCTTTTCCCTGGGTCTTCACATCATCTTTCCTCTATGTGTGTCCTCTCTGAGTTCAAATTTCCCTTTTTAGGACACTGGTCATATTGGAATAGAGCCCACCTTAATGACCTCACCTTACCTAATTACATCTGTAATGATCCTGTCTCCAAATAAGGTCACCTTCTGAGGTACTATGGGTTAGGACTTCAACATATGAGTTTTGAGGGACGCAGTTTAACCCATCACAACCTCTTAAAAATAGTTCTTTTACTACCTTTCTTTTTGGTGCACATCAGAAGAGAGGAACAGCCACTTGGGATTGGCAAAATAGCCCATATTACAGAACTGATGGATTGGGTTACTGGACATTGGCCTTTGTACTTGGCCCATAGGATTGATGCTATCTTTGTTTATTTGTGCGGTTGTGGAATTATCGCAACATTTTTGTGTTCTAAGAAGCTGAAAATAGCTCCATGAATACATGCCATAAAGATAAAATGTGCTACGTGCTGTTGTAATGCAGAACAGATGAAGTCTAGATAAATTCTACGGTTGAGTGGCAAGGAACTTTGGTCTGGGGCATCCCAGTGACTTTCACAGGTGAATCTGGCTGAAAAAAGAAAAAAAGATATTAAAATCTCTTTGTCCAGGCCTCATTAGTGAGACTTTCACCAGAGGTAACTGCAGTTTAGATGACCACTGAAGTTTCTTCTCTTTGTAAAATGAATTTTTGCTTTGAACCTGAAACACAGTCTAAAAATGTGTGGGTTTTTTTGTTTTTTTTTCCTGGGCCAGCATATGCCTCAGACCCAACATTTGCTTTAGTAGGCATCTTCCTTTCTTTGTGATCCAACAAGTTCTTCTAAGAGCTGGCATGCAAGTACATTGCTTTGTGGACAAGGCTGACTCTGTTCACGGGTGCTTTGGCCAATTCTTTCCACAATGATCAGAAGAAGCAACTAAGGTTAAGATGCAACGTGCCTTCGGACATAAATTTTGTCTTCTCTCTAGTGAGGGCAGCCAATGGCGGGAATTTCATTTTGTCCAGTTATTCCCAAGAGAGAACAAATATTTGTGATCCAATCAAAGAGAACCAAGAATAGCAAAGAGCCCGATAATAACATCTGGGAAGCACATGAGGAATGTGACACATTGACCTTAAAATGGGGATCAGTTTATTTGGAGAGACCCTTAGCAAAGAGGCTCTTGCCATAATAATCTTTACTGCTGCCTGTACATCACTTTGCAGTGAGCAGAGCACTTTCAAATACGTGATCCCGTTTCTTCTCTCCCCACTGCTGTGAGATGGGCAGAAGAGAAATGATTTTTATTGGCCACTGAGGAAATAGGGTCTCATGAGGAGGAGAGAATTGTCTAAGGCCATATGGGCAGAAGAAGGTAGGGACAGGCCTCATGGATTCTGACTCATGGTCTAGTCGTCTTATTTTTAATTTTTTGAAATTGTGAAATTTTTCATTCACATAGAAGAATATGTAAAACATATGCGTACAGTTTAAAGATTGATGATAAAGCAAACACTGTGCACCCACCACTTGGGTTCAGAACTGGAACATTCCCAGTCCTAGTCCTGTGGAAGCCCCACCTGCTCCCCTTCTTAGGACGTGGCTCACCTTCCCCCAGAGGTAACTAAAGCCCTGACTTCTATGCTACTCAATCTCTTGCTTTTCTTTATAGTGTTATCATGCATGTATGTAACCCTAGCGATATATTATTTATTTTGAAGAACTGAGTAGCTGCACATTGCTGCAGTCAGATGAAGGCTCCCAGGAGAGAATAAGCTGGTCTCTGGGTCAGAGTTGGGCTTCAGCTCTCCAAAGAATTTGCCAGAGCCCTCTGGGGAGGTCAAAGTAGGACGCTGAGGGAGTCCTGGGGAACGTGGGGCTCAAGACATTCAGGGCCCGCGGCAGGCTGTTGTGTGGAGCAGGTATTGGATCTTAGGGGGAAAAACGTTCAGAGCCACTGGCTGCCCTGTCTTGTACTTCCTGCTTCTAAGGTTGTGGTGGACTATCTCCACCATCAGGAGGACACCAAAGCAGGACTCCTCGGAGGGACTGGATGAGTGTTCCAGCGGACCCACTGGCAGTTTTTAAAGGGAAAGCGGAGACTTCATCATCCAAGCACCCAGTGAGAATCGGGTTGGGAGCCTGGATTCTGCAGCCAGCCCGCCTGGGTTTGAAATGTGGCCTCTCCACGATCGTGAGGCTGTTTAATCTCTCTGTGCCTCATTTTCCTTATCTGTAAAATGAGGACAATAATAATATCTCCTTAGTAGAGTTATTTAAAGAATAAATGAGTTAATATTTGTAAAGAACTCAGAACGTCACCTTACATATGGGACTCTCTGCATAATAAACAGGCGTGTCCATGGCAGTCGCGCATGCGTGTTTCATTGTTCAGTCAGCGCTGGGCTCACCAAGCCCTTCCAGGCTCAGGGTAAAAAGCTGTGGCATCTGGTGATGACGCTCCCAGTGGGTCTTGTGCCACACCGCTGCAATCCGGACTGCACGTGACTGGAGCTTAGTTGTCATCAGGGTTCTGGGGCCTCCCCTTATCTACGTGTTTTCCTTCTTCTGGGTTTATTTTCTGACTTAATTGGAACATGTCCTTCAGGAGCTTTCTAGAAAGACTGCCTGGGAGATAAAGATTTTGAGACATTGCATTTATAAAAATGCATTTTATTCTCAAATTTAATTGATAATTTGGCTTATACAGCCTTCTAAATGAGAAATCACAGTAATTATTTTCCTTTAGAATTTTGAAGCATTGCTCCATTGTTTTCTTGCTTCCAGTATTGCTGTAGAGAATTCTGAAGCTGTTTTGATTTCTGATCTCTTGCATTGTTCTATTTTTTCCTTTCTGTAGATTTTTGGAATCCTCTGTTACTCTCCTGTTCTGAAATTTCTCAGTGATGTGCCTGGTGGTAGGTCTGTTTTTATCTATTGTTCTGGGTACTTGGTGGGTGGGTCCCACAAACTGAAAATTCACACCTTTCAGTTGTGGTTATTTTCTTGCAAAATTTTATTGATGATTTCTTCCTCATCCGTTTTCTTTATTCTTTTTTTTCTAAAATTTCTTTTATTTGAGATTAAATTTTGGACTTGTCTGCTAATTGTATTTGTTATTCTTTCATATTTTCTATATCATTGTCTAGGGGGCTTCCTCAGTTTTATCTCTCAGCACTTCAGCTGAGTGAGTTTTCCATCTGTGCTACCATGTTTTTAATTTCCAAGAATCGTTTTTGCTGCTACTTCTTCTTCTTCGTCATCTCTTCCTCCTCTTTCTTGTGTTCCTTCTCAAATAGCACCCTATCATTTTCTAGATGCAAAACTTGTCTTACCTTTCTGAGAAGATTAAAGCTATTTTATATCCTGTTTTTTTCTCTTTAAACAGTGTCTGGAGGTCTCAACAGCCAATAACTTTTAAAACTGCGATTCAAACTCAGGCAGTCTGACCTCAGAGCCTGTTCTCTCAACCATTGTACTAAAATGCCTTCGTTTAAATAAACAATGGGTTCTGGCAGGCTAAGAATGCTGATTAAACACAAAGATCAAATTTTTTCCTTTCTAAAATCCCACTGAAACTAAATGAAGGAATTTTTAAGAGAGAGACAAACTAACAAGAATGGGGGGAACAACACAGGTAATAAGAACAACAAAATATCAGCAATCGTTATGGGGGAAGGACACACTTGTAGCCCTGGCTTGAGCGAGGCAAATGCATTTCATGTAACCAAAATGTACCCCCATAATATCCTGAATTAAGAATAAATAAATAAATAAAACAAAATACCAGAGATTGGATTTTTGTAAGAACTTATTAATTTATGTAAAAGGTTTAACAGTGCCTGGCACCCAATAAATGCATAAACTAGCATCAATGTTAATATAACAACTGAAAGAACTCTTTCAAAAATATTCTACATGTGGCATATATGATTTAAGAGCTTCCTTGTACCCAGGTTCTTGTTTCCAAATGTAAGTGTTAAAGAAGAAAAAATCTGTCACGTTATTGTAATGATATCATAATATTTGGGCTGAATTAATGCCTAGTCTACAGGAAAAAAATGTATAACATATAGAGAAAAGAATGTATTATCAAAAATCTGGGTTTATATAATTTAATGGTGGATGGTATAGTAAAACTTTAATTAATTAATTAACTAATTAATTTTTTGAGACAGAGTCTCACTCTGTTACCTGGGCTAGCATGTCATAGTGTCAGCCTAGCTCATAGCAACCTCAGACTCCTGGGCTCAAGTGATCCTCCTACTTCAGCCTCCCGAATAGATGGGACTACAGGCACGTGTCACCATGCCCAGGTAATTTTTTCTATTTTTGGTAGAAACAGGGATCTCACTCTTGCTCAGGCTGATCTTGAACTCCTGACCTCAAATGATCCTCCTACCTCAGCCTCCCAGAGTGCTAGGATTATAGGTGTGAGCCACCAGGCCTGGTCAAAACTTCATATATTTTAGTTCAACTTGAAAATAGCCATAGAAAATACTAAATTGATATGAATACAGCACATGAATTATTATATGAAAGTATAATCCCTATATGATGGCAAAATTAAATACTGTCAACAAATGTTTATTAAACATTGATTAATCAACAAGGTGCTGAGTTTGAAGAGGTCCCAAAGATGAGGTCTCAATCTCTGCCTTCAAGAAGTTTGCTAGGGAAGATTGATATTTGCTAGTTAACAATAAATCAAAGCAGAATTAAGTAATGATTTTAACAGAAGTGCAGGCAAAGTGTAACTTAGGAGTTTGGCAAAGGGAACAATTAATGCCAACTAAAGGGGTTGGCAAAGACTTCACAGATGAGGGAGCATTTGAAGTTGATTTTGAGAGTGTATCAAGTATGGTTACTCTGGTTGAAAAAACTGCGAGAGCAAAGCTTTGAAATGGAGAAATTCATTGTCTGTTCTAAGTACAGTCTGATTTCGATGTCCTACCTCTTACTATATCTATGACAGGGTCACATAGTTTAAACATTAAATATTCTTAAATGAGTCCACTGGTCACTTTTGTTTCTCAAGTAGACAATGATCTTATTAGGGGCAGATATCATGTTATATAATTCTTTTGTATTGCCTCCAAACTCATCTCACGGTGTTGGTATATGGTAAGTTCTCAGCAAATACTTATTATTGATACAAGAACTTTTTACTTAGATAATACATTTTAATGTAGGAAAATTTGGAGTGCAACAGGAAACCAGCAATCAGAAAAATATTAGAAATCTAGGATTTCCAAATGTCTTGAAAATATTTTTGAACTTGGTTGTGAACATAGAGATTAATCATGAAACAAAATTCTAGAGTTGTCAAGAAGAATTTATTTATATTTGACATCAATTGCGAAAAAAAGCCATTCAAAAAGTGTTTTCCTCCTGCTGAAAGTGCTCATGTGAACATATTTAGAACTTAGAAATTCTAAGAAAGAACACCGGTAGAGCTAGATTATATTAGAAACTGTGAGTTGGTTCCAGGATTCTAAAAACAAAAGGGCATATTGTTTGCTGTTCTTTGAGTAGCGTTTATTTCGGTAGTCTCTATTGTGTGACTGGGTAGACTCCTAGAATCATCTAAGCCATCTGCTTGACTGCCTAAGGAGATGCCTGCCCTCAGAATTGGCCTTGTTTTGATAGAGTAAACTTTCTATTTATTAGTTATCTACTTTAGAATTAAAAGCTCAGATTCCACAATCAAACCACCTTACAACATATTCAGAATGTATGTCATTTGTCATGAATTCCATTTTCTTTTCTTTTTTTTAAAATTTTTGTATTTGGGATTTTAAAAAAAAATTTTTCTTGAATACCATTCTGTGCAATGCAGGCAGTGTCTTCATTCCATGAACCTATTCTACTAAATCAGCCAAAGCAGAGCTCTTATTTCTACAAGATTTCAGCATGGGTGAGAAGATCTTAAAAGACGTGCTTCTATACCTGCAGAAATGTTGAAGAAAATTGTATGTATCTGAAAGCCCCTTGAGAAGAACAGATTCCAGGGCAATAATATGAGACCTCATAAAGTATAAATCCTGGAAGACCAATTTCATTTTTCAGGGACATTGTGCAAGCCTGATCGATGGAAAGGAAGTCAAGGATATACTCTGCCTTGATTTTGCAAAGATTTTAGGTCCCTGCTTACAAGAATACTCATCAAGAAATGGAAAACTGCGTTAGGGGCATACAAGATTGGGCAGTGCTGAATGAAGGCATAGATTCTTCACTGGGCTCTGGCTTTATTTCTGCCTGGGATATTTATCTCACTTCCATGACAGTGTGTGGAGGTGAAGAAAAAGGGATATATGCAGCACAGGTTGCTATGATGTTCAGGGTGTCTTTTCCACAAGGAACAGGAGGAAAGCAGGAAATAATAGCAATATCCGTGCTTTGTGCATTGCTCTTGACATTTACAAAGCATATTGCTTTGTAAAAGTGGTAACTGGAAGATGTGTGTGTGTGTGTGTGTGTGTGTGTGTGTGTGTGTATGTGTTTGTGTAGGGGGTATGGGGGGAGCAGAAGCAGCACTGGTCCTTTAAATAAGGAACCTTCAATTCTTACATCCTTAATGAGCTTGTTTTCAGTGCCTAGCAATGAATGCCCTATGCTAAGAAGACTGGATTAAGCACAGAGGTTTAAGCACTGTCCTTCTGAAGGGTGTCATAGTAACTGAGCTTGCTTGGTGGGAGGCTTTTTGTCTCAGAGGCAAATCTCTGCACCAGATTTAATTGAGATGAACTGAAAAAGCTTACCTGTTGCCATTCATGTACTGCCCATGGTAGAGAACCCAAGTTACCCATTTTAGCCTCAGTTGCACTTATAACTTTACATATTGGTTACCTGTTTTGGATGGCAAATCCCTTAAGGACAGGGACGTTTTCTTCTGTCTTTGTGTCCCCAGAACCTACCAGAATGGTGCCTAACAAATAGTATGGGCTCAGTAAAAGTTTTGGAGAGAGATCATGCAGTGAGAGAGGCCAAGAACCTAATGCTGAGGCCAAGAACCTTACGTGGGCCAGCCAGCCCCAAAGCTAGGTGTGGCAGAGGGAGAGGAGATCAGGGAAGGTGGGACTTGGGTGTTTGCAAATTCTAATAGAGGTGAGAATAATGAGAGTAAGAATCCAATCTCCAAAACATTCTGAGATCAAGACTGAGAGGGGTGAACATAGAGGGCAGGTGAGGCAGTTGGGATAAGCAGGTCACAATTTTGTCCAAGTACCTTGGACAGCGCTCCAGGGGCCCCTTATGAACGTGCCCTGTCCCTCCTTCTGTTCTACAAGAACACCACTTGGAATCTGGTGTTAACCAAGTCTAAAACTGTCTTCTCCCCCTCTCCCTGGCCTCCTTATCTCTTGTAATATTTTCATAAAGGCAAAATTGGATGAAATGAATGGCCTGTGCTGCCTTCTTTTGTGTTAGTCTTATTTCCTTAAGAACTGCAATGTTTCTTTTCTTCATATTCTTTACAGCTCTGAACAGTGTCTTACACATAACAGGTGCCCTAGGAACCCTAGATTGAGAAATTTTCTGTATCCCTGATGGAAATGCTATGGAAACCATCCTACTTGCTGGTTCCTTTCAGGCCAAGTGGCATCGGTAGGGCAGCTGTGCTTTGGATGATACTTCTTAGAGTGCATTGGTGTTCCACTGCCAGGGAAGTTTCCCTTTTGTTTGCAGCTGGGAGAAAAATAGAAAAAAATGAGTTCTAAGGATACTGGTAAGCTTTATTCGGGGAATCAAGTCTAAAATAGATGTTGGATAGGAGAGACTGTGGTTCCTGTCAGGGCCAAGCTGAAAGCAGAAGGGGGAAGAGAGAATGGGGCACAGGAATGTAAGAAATTATGTAAGTCAGTTGGTCAGTAGATAGTGATCTGGACTGCTCCAGAGATGTGGTCCCTAGGTTATTCTTCGTTTTGCTTTTGGTTCACATTTGTGTGAGTAGATGCACCTAAGAGGCCAGTGCTGGAGTAAAGCAACCATTCAGGAAGGGACAGGGAGAGAGAGGGACTCACCTTTAGCTTAAGCTGCTTGGCATTCAGTCCTGTCTCACACTGAACAGGTCACAGCTAACCCCGTCCTGTCCTTGGGAGAGGAGAACAGACTTGCATGACTTTGCAAAATCTGCGCTTCTATTCCGATTACTGCCAAAAGATAGCCATCTAACCTGTTTGTGCAGAGAAAAATGAGTATTCAGAACAGGAAACATCATCCTGTGCACAGAGAGTGGCAATTCAGAACCCTGACGTGCTTGATGCAATGCAGTATGTCGTGTTCAGGAAAAATTCATTTGATGTTTATTGATGTCACAATCAAATATATGCCTGTTGCTAAGTACTCTTTAACCTTTGTTCAAGAAGATGGAGAAAATGTTCTTGAAGGGAAAGAAAGAGCTTTGAACTGATGCTGCCTAGCAACCAATAACTCATTATTTTTTTCAATTTGTTGTTTTTAAAAAATTCTACCTCATGTTAAATTGATCTGGGTCTGAGGCACAGTGTTCTTGTTTCACGAGTGCTGTACAGAAGCAAAGGGCACAAACACTTCTTTTTGGTCATTTAACTTCCTAACTGGGCCACAGAGTCTAGGAGCAGTGGTCATCAACTTAAGGAAAATGTATAAATTGGGGGAAAAAAGAGACCGTCAGGGACAATCCCATGCCTCTGTCCTCCCAGCTGGTGATCGGCTTCTCTGGTCCTCTATTGATAGCTGAACTCTGGGGCTTCTTTATCTCAGCCATCCTTCTCCTAGTTTCGGACCTCAACCCATAGGTGCCACCTCTTTATCAGCCCAGTCCACATTTTGTCTCTGTTTTCATTTTCAACTGCCTTGTTCCTTTGTTTAAGATTTGGTTTGGTGGTGCCTGTCCTGATTCTTCGGTGAAGATGAAGTGTGGTCTTGGGCTGGTCTGCCATTAACTTGCTGACTGAACTTGAGCAAGTTGTTTTGTATATTAGTTAGGACAAGCCACGCTATGCTGCAGGAACAAATAAATCTTGAAATCTCTACAGCTTTGTACCACAAAGGTTAGTTTTTTGTTTATGCAAAGATCTGATGCACATTGGACAACTCTCCAGAGCAGCTTTCTTCCACGGGATGACTCAGAGATCCAAGCAGCTTTCATACTGTGGTTCCACTATCTCAACATGGGGGGCCACCAAGGGGGAAGAGGGAGAGAGGGACACATCAGCTCTTCACAATTTCAGCCGGGAAGTAACAGGCCACTTCTATTGATAGTGTGTGGGCCAGAACTGGTCATGTGGCTGCAACCAAATTGTGAAGGTGGGGTGGGGTGGTGAGGAGGATAAGGCTAGGATATGAAGGAGAACATCTGGAATATTTGGTGAGCAGAAGCCATCTCTGCCACTCTCAGCATCTTTGAGCCTCAGTCTAGTCATCTGCACAATGACAGAGTTAGACTAGATAATTCCTAAAGGCTCTTTTATAGCTGAAAGATCTAAGGAGGCTATGACTAATCACACCACCATGATTCCATATTAAGTATTCAAACTTTCCCTCTAAGCATAGTTCTATTTTTAAGAGGAATACATTAGCATTATCTTCACCCACTCACTTTATTGTCCTAACTTGAATAGTTTCACTTATTTTACCATAAAAACTATTTCTTATTTTTAGAAAAACTAGACAAAATAGAAAAAAGTATTTCCATAGGCTAAACCTTTCTCAAAATAAACTCCTCAGTTGGAAGGAGTTAAGAAAATTCTAATTATTTATTGTTCTAACTACTTAAGCAAGATGCTGCAAAACATGTACAACATAGACACACAACTCATTCTTCATCAGGGGAAACATCTATTTGACTTCTTATATTAAATTATTATAAGGTCATATCTAATTTGGTGCTGAATTTTTCAGAGAGGTAAGCAATTTTAAGTGAAGGACAGACACGAGGGAGGTAAAATTTAAATATGCTTCTTTTTTTGGAAAAATATGCCCCAGCAAATCTATAAATAAATACTTTAAATTCCATCCTTGTTCTTTGAAAAGTGAGATTTCTGGAAGCTTGGTAAAGGACTGTGAATATGTACCCTATGATGATAGCCAGTCACCTTGCATTGAGAATGAGCCTATATTCTACATGCCATTCAGTTCTATGAAACATCTATAATTCTTTTTGTTCTATGGAAAAATGGAATAATTTTCTAAATTCCTCTTTTGGAGGATCATTATTTAATGAGTATATTCAAACCAAGTGACTTACAGACATAGTCTTCCATATTGAATTTTTATCAGTGTTGGTTTTGATTTAGTGTGTTACCTGCATTTTCAAAACTTCCATAAATTTCCCTTACTCTGGGACAGCCCATTTCTCATTGCTGATTCCTCTTGTTGGTGGTTTTAAAACTTGGTTAAAAGTTATTTGACTCTTCTCCTGTCAAGAGGTAGGATCTATGCCCCCACCTCTTGAATGTGGGCAGATTTGTGTTGCTTTACAACACGGTCAGTTGAGCATGGCAAAAGTGAAGTAGTGTGAGACTTCTAAAGTGTGATCGTAAAAGGCCATGCTGCTTTTGCCTTGTTCATTAAAACACTTGTTCTTGCAGCCCTGAACTTCCGTGTAAGAAGTCTGACGGCTCAGAGGCCACCATGCTACGAGGAGCCCAGGCCATGTGTAGGGGCTCTGGCCAATAGTCCCAGTTTAGTTTAGTCTTTGAATTATCTCAGCCCAGGTACCAGACATTGAATAAAGAAGATTCCAAAAGATTCTGTCCCCAACCATTTGAGTCTTTCCAGTAATGGCCCCAGACATTATGGAGTAGATGGGAACATTCCCAGTTTGCCCGGTCTGAGTTCCTGACCCACAGACTCCGTGAGTATAATAAAATGGTGCTTGCCAGGGCAGTTACCATCTACGCTGCCTTAGAATTTGGAATAGGCATTATCATGTTTTTGTTCATTTTAAATGGAAAATTTAAACATAGTGTGCAGAAAAATCCCTACATTTAAGTGGGCATTTTCTTCAACAAGACTACATTCAAAACAAGATAGTATTGCTTGATTACTTGAAATTCTAATACTTGAGGCACAGATTGAATTTTTTCATGTCTATATGCCCAGAGCTTGGCACTCAGGAGACATTTAACACATGTTAATTGAGTGAAAAAAGATAATGACACCAACATTGGCAGATGTCATAAATTGCCAAGTGATTTTAATATTAACCAGAATGATTAAGATTTCGAATAATGAGGTTTAAGAATCTATTCCAGTCATCAGTTACTAGTGGCTGGCAACCTATGGCCTGCAGGCCAAATCCCCCTCACCACTTATTTTTATAAATAAAGTTTTATTGGCTCACAGCCATGCTCATTCATTTATGTAGTGCCTGTAATTGCTTTTGGGCTGCAGTGACTGAGTTAAGCAGCTGTGATAGAGACTGAATGGCCTGTAAAGCCTAAAATATTGACTATCAGGCCCTTTCCAGAAAAACCCTGCCAACCTCTGAGTTAGGCAACCTGACTGATATAACCTAGTAGCTTATGAAAGCACTGAGAGTCAGTATAGGTGACGACGGTAGTTCTCAAACTTGAATGAGCGTCAGAATCGTCTATTAGGGGGATTATTAAAGCAGAGTGCTGGACCCCAGCCCCAGAATGTCTGATTCAGTCGCTCCAGGGTAGGGTCTGAGAATTTACACTTGACCAGGTGATGTGATGCTGCTGATCTGAGGACGATACTTGGAGAAGTACCAAAGTACAGTTGACCCTTAAACAACACTGGTTTGAACTGCACAGGTCCACTTACATGCAGATTTTCTTCTCTGCCACCCCTGAGACAGCAAGGCCAACCCCTCCTCTTCCTCCCCCTCCTCAGCCTACTCAACATGAAGAGGATGAGGATGAAGACATTTTTGATGATCCTCTTTCACTTAATGAATAGTAAATATATTTTTCCTTCATTACAATTTTCTTAATAACACCTTCCTTTCCCTAGCTTACTTTATTGTAAGAATACAGCATGTGATACATACAAAATACAAGCTATATATTAGTCGGCTGTTTATATTATCAGCAAGGCTTCTGGTCACAGTAGGCTGTTAGTAGCTAAGTTTTAGGGGAGTCAAAAGTTATAGGTGGACTTTCGACTGCATAGGGCTTGGCGCCCCTAACCGTTGTGCTGTTCAATGGGCAACTGTAGTAGAAAGATCAATTCAGACAGAAACTTAAAGCTCTACTCCTGGCTCTGTTCTAACTTTCTAGCTGAGTGATCTTGAGCAAGGATTCAGTTTCCTTCCCTGTAAAGTGAGAATTCTGGCCCAAAATAGGCCTTTTCAACTAGTGTCTCAAAATACCAATGCCCTCAGCCCTTAGATAGCTGGGTGGGAACTTGGGCCGGTTGCCTTCTCCCCTAAGCAACCTCCTCCCAGAGTGCTTTACAGATGTTCTCATTTTCTATGTGTGTTCTGATCCAAAAAAGACTGGAAAGTATTGGACCAGAGGACTGTTAAGGACTTTTTAGGCTCTAAAATATTATGGGCTTAGATGTTCTGGTTGATAAACGCCTCCACTCGAATATATTCGTCATTGTTCACCAGGTAGGGCAGTGAACCCACATCATGCATATGTGGTGCTTGTATTTCTTTCTTATGAACGAGATTATTCAGATGCTTTTCCTACCTAGTTGTTTACTTTGTCTCAGACTGGAATCAGTTGCCTGAGAGCCTATCTAAGGCCATGGATCTGATGTTCGTTCACTCATTCAACACTTATTTGGCACTTTCTGACGCTGGGGGCTACATGAGGTTTATTCCTTCTGTCCTTTAACGACACTATCTACATTCTCCAACAGTGATGCGGCTAGAACGTGAGGCTGTCTTACCTTCCCCACCTCCTCCTACTCTTCCCTGCTCCAACAAAGACAGCTATAAAGAGATAAGAAATCTTCTTTTCCTTCCAGTCGTAAGAGTTCTCTCTGATATAACTTAGTAAATGTTGATCAAATGAATGAATAAACAGATGACATCGTGTGGTATTTATAGGACAATAAATAATCAAATGCAAATACTCACTATTGCCTATAACTCAGGCTCTCTCTCTGTATATATGTATGAATATATGCACACATATATGTATACACATACATATACAGACATACGTACTCACACACATACATATTTTGTTGAAATCACTGCTGTGCTGAATTGACGTCATAGTTACTCCCATGTGATTTGGTATGTATTAAATATCTACTAAACTCAAGTTAGTGCAAGATGTTGTATAAAGGAAACTTAGACACAGCTATTATTTTCAGCAAGCTTACAATTTTGCTCTATAATGATTCTTTGGAAAACTAACTGAGAGAGGAGGTGGGTGAAAACTCTGTACTGAGAGACCATCTTTTGTTGTAGGATTGGTTTATAGTCTTTTTGTCTAGTGCCTCCCAATGATATCAAAATGGAAATAATTTGGTACATGGTGAGCATGAGTCATCGTCTAGTGAAGTGGGCACCATGAATTCCAGAGGCAGCACAGCTAGAACAAAATTTATAAAAGTAAAAGTTGGAAGGCAGCCTGCCTCCAGAATAAGCTGAATGATCAAAGGTAACGGTGTACCTTTCTGCACGAAATAGCTCTCTGGTTTTGTTGTCTATATGGTTTAAAAGGCCATTTCTAACTTCTGGCACCACAGCTCCACTTTTGTAAGGATTTGTGCAATTGCTATCTGGAACCAAAAGATTTGCTGCCCAATCTTAGCCAGACATAATGGACATCGAATAAGTGATTTGACAAATATTTACAGAATGCCTGCTATATGATAGATGCCTGGATAGCTACAGAGATGAGTAAGATATAGTTCCCATCCTAAGACTGGTGGAAGAGAAAACCCCACAAGCACCATGACAAGATAAATCCTGAGAAAACGTGGAAGGAGCAACCACCTCCCTGGACAGCCATGGAAAAGCTCACAGGGAAAAACATATTTGAGACTTGGCATCTGAAAATGGTAGAATAGCGTCCCACACAATTGGTGAATTTTTGGATTAAAATCAAAGCCTGATAATAGGATGGAGAACAGAAATTGCTGTTTACTGATATGATTGCATTTTAAGGGGGCCGATCTTTTCACTGTGGGAGGGATGTGTTGCTGAGCACCTTCCTAGGAAGGCTATGCCAGGGCGGGTCTGTTGCAGTGTGCGGGAATACAGGTGGAACGATCGAATTGTTCTGCATAACAGAGGGAGAAGAGGTGGGAGCTGGAGGAAGAAATGGGGAAGAGCAATCAGAGGGATGAGAGGAAGTGAGAAGCCAGTTTGGGTATGGAGAGTGGAGCTCTAATGGCCACAAGTGGCCAGTAGAAAGGAATCTGTCACAGTCGAGTGGTATGACAATATACGACACGGTTGTCCAATGTTCTGTTTGAAGCTGTCTGCATTGTGGAGAAATAATGCTGGGCCTTCCTAAAGCTGCCTTAAACCTAACACGTGCACATGAATTCTTTGTGTGGGAGGTAATTTTGTTGACAACTAGCTTAGAGTTGCATTTCATGGTGCAGAAGACAGAACATGAGCAAGAGGTGGAGAAGTTTCAAAACAGAACTGATTCACAGGTGAAGGGTCCTCAGACCAGAGGAGGATGTAAAAATAGCAGCTTCCCTGGAATTTGCTAAAACCTTGGCAAGAGATTTAAACTTTAACCAGGAATGAGAGTTCACAGGAATTTTATCCAGATATTGGGGAGAGAGGGGAGTGGTGACAGCCAATATCTGGGTTTCAACTAGAAATACAGAATTTGCTGCACAGTTTCACCTTTTTTATGCTGATGCTTTGTGTAATAGTAATTACTTAGTGATATTGCACAGAATAAAATTAAAACCCTGACATAAATGGTAGATTTTCTGATGCTGAGATATCAAATTATTATGAAATTCATGAATTTTTTGTACCACCTTTGGCTTTATTTTGCTCATGCACACTTTGGAATGAGGTGAGGTATAAATAAACGAATGAACAAACAAATAAGAACATTTACAAATTAGCTTCTTTTGAGACATTGAGTTTGGCAGTGTTGGTTAATTGTATGGTTTGTGATGTGAATTTCTCTGTTCCTTTTGTCACATATGATTTATTATAGCTTTTAGATTTGTAAATGTCTTTCACATTGGAAATTGCTGTGTTTGGCAATGTGCTGCTTAAAGATAAATTAGGAATTTGTTTTGATCAACTCGATCAAGTGTTGGAGGAAGTCTTATATTTTGTCTTCTGAAAAACAACACAAAATGTTTTTCTCTAGGGATACAATATGAATCTTTCAACAGAATATTTATTGAGAGCCTACTATGTGCAAAGTAGGGATTGAGGAGAAACAGAAGTGCTGAGTCTGTTCATGAGGTGGTAACTCGGAAGAGTGCCCAATAAATGATAATCAATATTGCAAGGCAGTAAATGTTAAGAGCCAAATGAATAGATGAAACATTAAGTCCTCATGGATCTTAGGGGAGATGAGAAAAATGGTGTCAGAGATAGCTCTTAGAAGATTTGAGTTATGAACTGCATTTAAAAATGCTTTTTATATTTTAGTAGCTTTATTGAGTTAGACTTGGCATCAATAAACTATACATATATAAAATATAAAATTTGACACGTTTGGCATAAGCACACATCCATGAAAACATCATCAAAATCAAGATAATGAACATGTTTATGACCCCAAAATTTCCTCATCCCCTTTGTAATTTCTCCCTCCATACCTTTCTACCTTCAGCTGGTCGCTGGACCTGCCTGATGGAAATTTTTGTCTGGCTTCTTTTACATAGTGCAATTATTTTGAAATTTCCCCAAATTGTTGCATGTATCAATAGCTCATTCTTTTTTATTGATGAATAGTAACCCTTTATATGGATATGCCACAATTTGTTTCCCTACATACCTGTTGCTGGACAATTGAGTTGTTTTTAGTTTTTAGCTGTAACAAATAAGGATACGAACATTCATGTACAAGTCTTTGATGGACATATGTTTTTATTTCTTTTTGAGTGATTACCACTAGCAGTGCAATGGTTGGTTTCCATGATCAGTATCTGCTTAAGAAACTGTCAATTTTCTGAAATTTTCCATTTCTAAAATGATTGTACCATTTTATATCCTCATCAGCAGTGTATGAGAATTCCACTTGCTCCATATCCCCACCGACACTTCATATGGCCAGTCTTTTAAATTTTAGCCATTCTAATAGGTGTGTAGCCGTATCTCACTGAGGTTTTAATTTGCATTTCCCTAAAGACTAATGATGTTGAGCATCCTTTGTTGTGTTTAATTACAATTTAAATAACTTCTTTCATGAAATATCTATTCAAATATTTTGTTCATCTTGTATAGGGTGGTTTGTTTTCTTCTTATTGAATTTTGAGAGTTTTCAATATACTATGGATTCAAATGCTTTATCAGATATGTGATTTCTTCATATTTTTTCCCAGTTTGTCTCTTATCTTTTCATCTTTTTAAACATGTCTTTTGAAGAACAAAAGTGTTTAATTTTGATGAAGTCCAATTTATACAGTTTTTAACCTTATACATCATGTTTTTGGTGTTGTATCTAAAAAAAAATCTCTGGCTAACCCAGGTTCACAAAGTCTTTCTTCTATGTTTTCATTTACAAGTTTTATAGTTTCAGGTTTTGCATTAAGGGATACGATCCATTTTGAGTTATGAACTAAATGTTACTGAGGACAGAGGAGCGCAATAAAATATGTGAAAGGAAAGGCATTAAGGCTGGTGGTTCCAATGTGTGGTCTGGGCACAGTAAGGGCACAGGTGGAACTCCCTGCACTCCCACTTACAAAGCTTCCTCTCAGTTCCATGAACATGTCAAGCTCCTTTCTGCCTCCATGTCTTTTGCATACTAATTTCTGGGCCTGGAATGATCTACCCCTCCATTTAGACTCATTGATCCCAATGTGTCCTTTGGCACGCAACTCAAGCATTCCTGACCCAGGTCTTGTCTGACTGTGCAGACTGTGGCTGCTGAGTTGCGTAAGCTATGTGCGAATGTTGCCTATGGAGTGGGACAAAGTTACAGTATTCCTCTTAACTAGCTCGAGAACCTTGTTACACATTTGCATAACACATACTTTTTCTATATAGTGCTTATTATTAGTTGCATTAATATTTAATTAAAATCTCTTTTGCTCAAGGGACCACAAATTCTTGAGGTCAGGGTCCATGTCTTCTTTGACTGTCTAATGAATCTCTACTGATTAGCACAGTGCCTGGTGTATATACTAGGTGCACCATATTTATTGTAGGAGGGAGGAAGGAAGTTTTGCATTTAACACTGGAGTCAGATTGTGGAGAGTCTAGAGTGTCAGGATAAATAATTTAGGCTTTATTCTAGGCAATTGGTTCTATTTAAAGCATTTAAAGAGGGGAAATAGCATAAATGAAGCAGTATTTTAGAATTTTCTTGGTGTGTATATGCCTTTTTGATATAATGATTTCTTTTCCTTTGGGTAGATACCAAGTAGTAAGATTGATGAATAGAATGGTGGGTCTACATTTATTTCTTTGAGGATTCTCCATACTGTTTTCCATAGAGGTTATACTAATTTGCAGTCCCATTAATAGTGTATAAGGGTTCCTATCTCTCCGCACCAGCATTTATTGCTTTTTGACTTTTTAATAATGGCCATTCTGACAAGGGTAAGGTGGTATCTTATTGCGGTTTTAATTTGCATTTCCCTGATGATTAGTTATGTTGCCTTCTTTATGTGTTGATGTTAGTTTTGATAACAAAAACTTTCTTAAGAGCAGCATGATGATCAATATTTCAATCTTGCTTAGAAAAAAAAGGGTATCAAACAACAATTTCTGGTTGAATTTAAAAAACAAACAAACAAAGGTCAGATAATATCAAAATTGTGTATGGTATACCCCCAAAGAAATTTTTCTGATGTCCTTAATCCTGATTCAAATGTTCATTAATCTTGTGATTTTTAAAATGTATTATATGAAAGGAAGATAAATAATAGGTGAAAGAATTTCCATGATATTGAAGTAAACTGAAGCCAATTTGATGTGAACAGATCCTGGTTTGCCTTGTTTTATCAACCGACATAGACCACAAAAAGTTTTATACCATGAATGCTAGTTGATTAAGTGAGAAGTTTGTGGTAATTTTTAATGAAAGGATGGGAATTAGATTTTCATTAAGAATTGCCCCCTTGATTACACTATTATTATTATGGAGAAAATAAGAATAGGCTTCAGTCATTTTGAACATAGGAATGTAACTCTCTATAAACATCAGAAATTTCTTTAATTGATGCTGTGTCATTAATATATCACTTTTTGTACTGGTAAAAGAGAAAAATATTAAAGGGATTTTTATTTTAAAATTTTCTGATTCTTACCTACAATTTCGAGGTGTAAGTTTTTGGGAGTTTTTCTGTTTTTCACCCTTGAAAGGATAAAAATCCTTTGGCTGAAAATAAAATGGATCACATTATGTTTTATTAAAATAATTCTTGTGGCTAAAAACAGATATCACATTATATTTTATTAAAAGAATTCTCTACAATTGACTTCCATATTTGTTTCACTTGAGAATAGTTCTACTTACTGTGAGCATAAATACAGAACAAACAAACAAAGCAATAACCACCATCTCCAAACTTAATATGGTGATTAAAAATAAGTACATAAATTCTTTGAAACTCCTCCCTTCAAGATGTGGAGCTTAATTCCCCCCTTCTCTTGATGTGGGCTGGACTTAGTGACTTGCTTCTAATAGAATATGGTGAATTGGTGTGTGGATTCTGAGAACAAGTGAAAAAAAATCCTGTGGCTTTCTCCTTAATCCCTCTTTTGGATCCCTCACTCCAAGGGGAGGCCAGTTGCCATGTTGTGAAGACACTAAAGCAGTCCTGCAGAGTGTTCATGTGTTAAGGTACTGAAATGTTCTGACAGTTGCAAGGAGCTGAGATCTTCTTCTAACAGCCCTGAGAGTGAGCCGTCTTGGAAGCAGATTCTCCAGCCCTGGTGAGCTTTGAGATGACAGCAGCTCCCGCCATGAGAGCCCTTGTGGCAAAACCATCCAGGTAAACCACACCTAAATTCCTGGCCCACAGAAACTGTCAGGTGATAAATACTTGTTTGAAGTGGATAAGTTTTTGCGTAATTTGCTAGATAGCGACACAGAGTTAAAACATTTAATGTGACCAATTTCACTCTCTCTGCAAGGACATACCAACACAGATTTTGTACCTATATTCCATAGAATGCAAAACAACCAGCTTAATATCCATCACTTGTTTGCTTACGTTTTAATTTCTTGGTTCTCTTTTCAAAGATCTTGATATACTTACAACTTTTTAACAGTTAAATCAATAATAAAGACAAATATGAAAGCTTCCAAAATGTTTTGGATTCAATGGGAGAAAAAAATTAAATATTTTTGCCAGTTGAAATGGGCCTCTTGTTTAAATAAGGAATATCAAAAGCCTCAATGACTTTTGGAAAGAATTTCCAAAAAAGGAGTGATTTGTCCCGTCCCGCGGGACATACAGCGTGGGGTGGCGAGGGGAGGACTACCTGCCGGTAAAGAGAAGAAAAGAGAGAGAGAGAGAAAGACGGGACAAGAAACACACAAAATGGAGGCAAGACAAAGCTCTGATCAAGCCTCA
>CAUYSK010055806.1:0-15478 GCA_963575035.1 Avahi laniger | reverse complement strand
TACTTGGGAGGCTGAGACAGTAGGATTGCCTGAGCCCAGGAGTTTGAGGTTGCTGTGAGCTAGGCTGACGCCACGGCACTCGCCCCAGGCAAGAGAGTGAGACTCTGTCTCAAAAAAAAAAAAAAAAAAAAAAAAAAAGACTGTTGTTGAAGCTCTCCACTGTATTTGTTATTCATTGAATTTTGCTGCAGAATTTCTGTTTGGCTTTTAAAAATTGCTGTCTCTTTGTTGAATTTCTCGTTCATGTAGTTATCCTCATTTTGTTTAATTGGCTATCTGTATTTTTTTGTATTTCATTGAGTTTCCTTAAGATCATTATTTTGAATTCTTTTTCTGGCAATTTTGTAACTTCCTTTTCACTGGGGTCTGTTACTAGAGAGAGATTGTTTTCCTGTAGTGGTGTCATACCTCCTTGCTTTTCTTGGGTCCTTGCACTGATGTCTGCATATGGTAGAACAAATGCCTCTTGCAAACTTTCTGGAGTGGCTTTTGTAAAGAAAGACATTCCCTTGCAGTTGGGCTTTATCGTGGCACTGGGAAGGATGTGTTAACTCTGTTTCTCAATAGTGCAATGGTATAGTCTCCATGCAGCTTCTTCAGCTGATTCAATGTCAGCAATAACTGTGGGTGCCTCAAAGGTCTATAGACATTTGTGGCAGCAGTGGTATAGGCTGTTACCGTCCTCCTACTCTTATTTTCATCATAAGGAGGAGAGTTAGCCAAGGGGAACACTCTTGTTGTCAGGTTTGACATGGCCTACAAGCAGCTAGGATCCACGAGCAGGTGCTCAGGGCAGCTATGGGGCCAGGGTCCTAGGCTCAGCATCTCACGAATCCATTGTGGCACCTGGGTTTGGGAGTGCAAGTTTTCTCTCTGTGGCAGGGTTGGATACAGGCTGCACACAGAGCCAAGATCTGCCTCTGAGGTACTCCCTAATATCTTGAGTCCAGGGGGCCAGGTTGTAGCTGTGATTCTACTCATGGGGGTCAGGGTATGACTGCAATTCAGAAATTTGAGCAAGGAATCAGTGGCAACTTGAGTCCCAGGGGATGAGGCATATGTAGCAGTGACAATAGACCATGGGATTGTGGGGCTTGTCAGTATCCCAGATTCTGTAAGTCCAGGTTAAATGGCAGCCAGTAACCCAGCAGGGAAGAGCATAGCTGTTATTTCAGCCCTGGGGGGCGAGAGAGGGGTGCTGCAGAAAAAGCACAGCAATGACTCCACTCCCCAGGAAGACGGGTATCTCAGCAGCTCAGACTCTAGGGGGCTAGTCTAGCTCCAGGGAAGCAGGGTATTCCAGTTGTTTGGCCTATAGGGTTGGGTGTCTCAGCTCAGTCACTGCTGTTTCCCTGAGACACAAAATACTACATCAACTTAGCCCTGGGATGCACAGCTGCTCAGCTTGCCTAGGAGACTGATTCCCCAGTGAGTGATATGTCGCTTCAGCTCAGGCCTGAGGAGAATGAATGTTCTGGGTGGTCCAGGCACCATTTCCCTGGGATGCAGGGAACTGCTTGAGTGTAGGCACCAGGAAACTGTGACCGCTCTGAGTAGCTAACATATTGTTTTCCCGGAGGCAGGGTGCCACTTCAGCTCTGGTCTGAGGGGGTGGGAACACGGGTAGACGGAATGGCTCTAGCTCTGCTTAGCCCCACAGAGAAGAGTGTAACAGCTGTTCACACGTTGGCTTGGGGATGATGGGCCACCAGGCTGGGGTGGTTCTGTGACAGCTTAGCCTCAGTGATGAAGGGGAGCTGTGGCTACTCGCCTCTGGAGCAAGGCACACTCTAGCCATAGTTCCAATTCCAATATGGCACAGTGTTGGCTCCTTCTCTAGGGGGAACACAACTATGGGGTCTCCAGGTAGCTTCCTCAGCTGGGCTTAGTGCATGTGATGACTGCAGGAGACACCAGCCATGGTATGTAAGTGTCCAAACTATTTATGGGGGTTGATGGGATCCTGTTGCTTATCTCCTTGCTGCAGGGAGAAGTTTCCCTGGTTCTCAGCTGATCCTCGTTGGGGGATGGGATGGTGGAGGCTTGGTGTTTTCTTCTGTTCTTTATGTGGCCATATTGAGTTTCTGTGTTCACCAACATTTCTGTTACTCTTCTGATATGCTCTGGCATTCTCCTTCAGTTACTTTTGTTAAAATGAAGTTGCTTATTCGTTTTTCTTCCTGTCTTTGTGAGGGGTATGAGCACTAGGGGCTTCTAGTTGGCTATCTTACTGACAGACATCACTTTGAATACACCACATTGTGTTTATCCATGCATCTGCTGATGGACACTTGGGCTATTTCTGCCTTTTGGTTATCACAAATAATGCTCCTATGGACATGGATATACAATACAAACATCTCTTCAAATTTCTGCTTTTATTTCCTTTGGATATATACCTAGGATTGGAATTGGTGAATCACATAGTAATCCAATATCTTTTTGAGGAATCACCAAATTGTATTCCATAGAGGCTGTACTACTTTACATTCTCACCAGCAATGTATGACGAATCCAATTTCTCCATATCTTCATCAACACGTTATTTTTTTTTTTTGATAATAGCCATCCTAAAGAGAGTGCAAGTGGTATCTCATAGTTTTGATTTGCAATTTTTCTAACAATTAATGATGTTTAACATCTTTTCGTATACTTATTGACCATTTGTGCAATATAATTTCTTTGGAGAAATGTCTATTGAAATCCTTTGAACATTTTTGGATTGGGTTGTTTTTGTTGACGTTTATATTCTTTGGATAATAGACTCTCATCAGATATATAATTTTTTTTTTTTTGAGACAGAGTTGCATTCTATAGTGCCATGGTGTCAGCCTAGCTTGCAGCAACCTCAAACTCCTGGGCTCATGCAATCCTTCTGCCTCAGCCTCTCGAGTAGCTGGGACTACAGGCATGAGCCACCATTTTTAGTTGTCCAGCTAATTTCTTTCTATTTTTAATAGAGATGGGGTCTCGTTCTTGCTCAGGCTGGTCTTGAACTCCTGAGCTCAAATGATCCACCCGCCTCAGCCTCCCAGAGTGCTAAGATTACAGGCGTGAGCCACTGCACCTGGCCCAGATACATAATTTGTGAATATTTTCTCTCTCGGTGGGTTTGCCATTAATTTTTTTTTCCTTTCCTTTTTTTTTTTGAGGGAGGGGAATGCTTGTGTGTCTGTCTTTTCATGTTGTTTTTAAATCCCCTTTCCATCATTTTAGAGGTGTTTTGGGAAGAAATAGCAGTAAACATTTGTGTACAATCTTCCATACTTAACTGAAAATTCTCTATGTTGTTTTATCCTTATTTAGAGGACTTCTGGTATTTAATAAAAACAAGAGTATGTGAGATCTTCTAGTTCCCTTAATGTCCATCAGGTTGCTGTCAAGAATCCTTCTTATGACTTAAAGACAGACAAGGTTGATTTGACATACACAACCACTATCCAACTTTCCGATGTTTTGATATCTTTTTTTTTTGAGACTGTTTCACTCTGTCACCCTGGCTAGAGTGCAGTGGCGGCATCATAGCTCACTGCAACCTCAAACTCCTGGGCTCAAGCAATCCTCCTGCCTCAGCCTCCAGAGTAGCTGGGAATACAGGTGCATGCCACCACGCCCAACTAATTTTTTCTATTTTTGGTGGAGACGGGGTCTCACTCAGGCTGGTCTAGAACTCCTGACCTGAAGCGATCCTCCCTCCCAGAGTGCTAGGATTATAGGCGTGAACCACCACGTGCAGCCTTGATTATCTTTTAATATTCATAAAATTGGACATAGGATGATCTAAAGCACTGTAGTTCTTTTGTGGCTAGAAATACCTATAGATGCCCTTTGACTTATCATAAGTCAAAAATGCATTTAATACATTTAACCTACTGAACACCAAAGCTTGGCCTAGCCTATCTTAAACATGCTTAGAATACTTACATTAGCCTACAGTTGGGCAAAACCATCTAACACAAGGGCTATTTTATAATCAAGTGTTAAAGATCCCATGTAGTTTACTGAATACTGTACTGAAAAACAGAATGGTTGCATGGGTACTCAAAGTACAGTTTCTACTGAGCAAGTATTACTTTTGCAACACTGAAAAGTTGAAAGAAATCATTGAGCAGGTCTCAATAGTGGGTTTAAAATATTCAGTAAACCATGCTGTAACGGCTGTGCTGTCCTCCAGGCTTTGTTGTTTCATTTATAGAGCACAGGTAGAGTAGATTTAGCCTAATTCTTAAGGGCCCCAGGATTTTCAGAATGGTAAACGAGCACTGACTTCAACTTAAAGTCATCAGTTGCATTAGCCCCTAATAAGAGAGTTAGTCTACCTTTTGAAGCCAGTCACTCACTTCTCCTCTGTAGCTATGAAAATCCTAGATGGCATCTTTTTCCAATAGAAGGCTGTTTCATCAACATTGAAAATTTGTTTATATAGCCACCTTCATAAATTATCTTAGCTAAATTTTCAGACAACTTGCTGCAGCTTCTATATCAGTATTTGCTGCTTCACCGTGTACTTTTATGTCATGGAGATCACTTCTTTCATTAAACAAACCTTTTGCTAGCTTCAAACTTTTCTTCTATAGCTTCTTCTCAGCCTTCATAGAACTGACAAGAGTTACGGCCTTTCTCTAGAATAGGCTTTGGTTTATGCCAAAGTTGTGACTGATTTGATCCAGACTACTAAAACTTTCTTTCTACCAGTAAGGTCTCTTTTGCTTTCTTATCGTTTGTGTGTTCATTTACATAGTACCATGAATTTCCTTTAAGAACTTTTCCTTTGCACAGACAAACTTGATTAAATGTTTGGCACAAGAGGCCTAGCTTTTGGCCTATTTCAGCTTTTACATGCTTTTCTTCACTAAGCTTAATCATTTCCAGCTTTTGATTTAAAGTAAGAGATGTGTGACTCTTCCTTTCACTTTAATACTTAGAGGTCACTGTATGATTATTAATTGGCCTAATTTTAATATTGTTGTGTCCTAGGAAAATAGGGAGGCCTGAGGAGAGAGAGACTAGAGAACAGCTGGTTGGTGGAGCAGTCAGAACACACATAATTTACGTTGATTAAGTTCACTGTCTTATATGGGTGTAGTTTGTGGCATTCCAAAATAACTGCAATAGTAACATTCAAGATTACTGATCACAGATCACCATAACAGCTATAATGACAATAAAATGAAATGACTTGCTCCATGCAGGGTTGCCAGAAATCTTCAATTTGTAAAAAAACATAGTATTTGCAAAGCATGATAAAACAAGGTATGCCTGTATAGTGTTCAACATGTCAGTTAAGCCAGCTGGTTCACAGTGATATTCTTGTCGTCTATATATTTACTAATTTTTGGTCTAGTTGTTCTGTCAATCACTGAGAAAGGAGTATTGAGACTATAATTGTTGAACTGTCTATATCTCCTTTTAATTGTCACTTTTTCCTTTATGTATGTTTGGTGTTCTGTTGTTAGGTATATATACATTTATAAATATTATATGTTCTCAATATGTTGATGCTTTTATCATTATGAAATGTTCCTCTGTCTTTAGTATTCTTTTTTCTCTTAAATTCTATTTTTCTAGTATTAATAACATGCACTCCGTGTTTTGATTAGAGTGTATAGTCTATTCACATTTAATGTAACTACTGATACAAATGAATTCACGCCTGCCATTTTGTTATTTGTTCTCTATATCTGCAGTCCCCAACCATGGACAGGTACCAGTCCATGATCTGTTAGGAAGTGGGTCACACGGCAGGAGGTGAGTGATGAGTGAATGAGGGAAGCTTCATCAGCTGCTCCTCATCGCTCGTATCTCTGCATAAGGTCTACCTCCTGTCAGATCAGCATTGGATTCTCATAGGAGCGTGAACCCCACCGCAAACCGTGCATGCGAGGGATCTAGGTTTCGTGCTCCTTATGAGAATCTAATACCTGATCATCTGAGGTGGAGCTGAGGTGGTGATGCTAGCGCTGTGGGAGTGGCTGCAAATACAGATTATCATTAGCAGAGAGATTTGACTGCACAATGAATGTAATGTGCATCCTGAAACAGCACCCCCCACCCCCAGTGGAAAATCTGCCTTCCACGAAACTGGTCCCTGGTGCCAAAAAGGCTGGGGACTGCTGCTCTTTAGGTCTTATGTATTTTTGTTCCTCTTTTCCTCCTTTACTACCTTCTTTTGTAACTGTTAAGTAAGTATTTTTTTGTGTATCGTTTTAATTCCTGTGGTGACTTTTTTGGCTATTTGTTTTTTGAGTATTTGCTTTAGGCATTACAATATATATCTTTATATTTACCACCAACTACTTATTTGTGTTAAATATTGACTTAATTTCATTAAATACTGTGACTTTGCTCCAAGATAGCTCCATTATCCCCCCTTCCTTGGCATTCTAACAGTCACATATATCACTTCTATAAATGTTATAAACCTAAGAATAGTGTTGTAATTATTGCATTTGTCAATCTTTTTTTTTTTTTTTTTTTTTTTTTGAGACAGAGTCTCACTGTGTTGCCTGGGCTAGAGTGCCGTGGCGTCAGCCTAGCTCACAGCAACCTCAAACTCCTGGGCTCAAGCAGTCCTCCTGCTCAGCCTCCCGAGTAGCTGGGACTACAGGCATGCGCCACCATGCCCAGGTAATTTTTTCTATATATTTTTAGTTGTCCAATTAATTTCTTTCTATTTTTAGTAGAGACGGGGTCTCATTCTTGCTCAGGCTGGTTTCGAACTCCTGAGCTCAAACAATCCACCCACCTTGGCCTCCTAGAGAGCTAGGATTACAGGCGTGAGCCACCGCGCCCGGCCTATTTGTCAATCTTTTTTAAAGAAATTAGGATAAAAGTAAATAAATCACACACACAATCTTTTACATTTATCCACATATTTACCATTTCCAATGCTCTTCAGTTCTTCTTGTGGATTTGATTTACCATCTGGTGTCATTTTCTTTTGGCCTGAAGCTCCTTACTTTAAAATTTCTTATAGAGCAAGACTGTCAGTTGTGAATTTTCTCAGTTTTTGTCTGTCTGGGAATGTCTTTATTTCAATTTCACTTTAAAACAACAGATTCATTGGATATACAAATCTTGGTTCATTTTTTTTCTTTTAATACATTAAATATCATTTCACTGCCTTTTGGCTGCTAGTATTTCATATGAAAAGTCAGTTATTAATCATATTATTGTTTTCTTATATATGATGATCCATTTGCTGCTTTCAAGATTTTCTCTTACAGCATTCTGATTATGATGTATCTAAATGTGGTTCTCTTTGTGTTTATCTTATTTGGAATTCTTGGAGCTGCAGGTTAATATTTTTCATCAAATTTGAGATGTTTTCAGCTGTTATGTCTTCAAATCTTTTTTTCTCCCTCTTTCTCTTCTCTCCTCTGGGACTCCCATTATAGATATATAAAAGACTTAACCCTAGAGGTTGCTTCTATGTCTGCATAGCTAGCAGTCATTCAATAATTCAGGTGAATGTTGTACTCAAACACCTCAAGCCCATAAGGATTGTCCTCTGCTAATGAGTCTGTTTATAGGTGGGGGATGCATTCAAATTTGCAGTCTATTTTCAAGTATCCTGTGGGTTTTGTTTTTTACCAGGTTCTTCTGCATCTCCCCCTCTACCTGTGTGGTTTTCTAGTCAGCTGGGAATGTGTGGAGAGCTTATCTCAGCCCTTCTATAGCTTTCTATTTTTCAGGATATTCCTTAACCTAGATCATCACCTCAGGACAGCAAAGCTGTAGCTTTACTCTAAGCATTTCTACATCAACCATTTTCAGCTGGCAAAGACACAGATTCTCCACTGCCATGCCCCACACAGACATTCACCATCCTGAATGAGTACATTCCCCATGGGAGCGAAGCTGCTGGTTTCTGCAGCTAGCCCTATGCTGGAAAAATTACTACTCTCAATAACCACGTTCCTTTCTCTTCTTTTTTTGGATATGCCATTGCTTACAAGAATTTGCTTCAAATCTATTTTGCTACAAATTTATTTTGTTTTCTTACCTAAGGAAAAAATCCACGGAGATTTGATGCTACAGATTAACATAACTTTTGGAAAAGCCACATATTCTAGGAATCTATATAAACTCGAACTTTATCAGAAATGATCAAATTTGTAGGGGAAAAAAAAAAAATTCTTGGCCAGGTACGGTGGCTCACGTGGGGAGGCCAAGGCAGGAGGATTGCTTGGGGTCAGGAGGTCAAGACCAGCCTTAGCAGAAGTGTGACACTGTCTCTACTAAAAATAGGAAAAATTAGCCAGGCATGGTGGCACACACCTGTAGTCTCAGCTACTCGGGAGGCTGAGACACCGTCTGGGGGGAAAAAAAAAAAAAAAAGGTCCTACAATCAAAATATTTCTAAATTTAGGCAAGTGACTCAAAGTAACATTTTTAGGATGATATGATTAAAATAAAACTTTTCTCCTAGGTATGTGGTTCAACCAAAATATCAGCTATTTGGCCCAGAGTATGTAAGAGGAAAGCAGTGCTACTAGATGATGTGGCAGAAACTTTATGGAATCTGAGAATTCTTTCTAGCCCCAGCTAGGCCCCTTAAGTTTTTATGTACCAATAGTATGAAGAGGCATTAAGCTTCCACACTTGTAAATTAACTAACTCTGTTCCCAGAATACTAGAATAACAGCTGTGTCATAGGCAACTTTCAATCTTTTGTCTGGTGATCAAACTGATAATGATAAAAAACAATTCCATCTCATCATGCCTACTATGAAATAGTCAACACTCCGAGTCTTCATTCACACAAACAGGACTCTATTCCATAGCTAATTATGAGACCAGCTAGAACAGAGTATAATATTTCTTCATATTTAATAAAAAGAAACCAACCTCTTTTTTCTTCTTCTCGTTTTAGTTTATCTTCCTCTATTTCTTTCGGCAATTTTTCTTTTTTCTCTTTTTCCACGTCATTATGCAAATGTTTTGTGGTATAGCTGAGTGCCGGTGAAAGAAGGATCTCTCCATTTTTGCAGAGTTCATCACGAATTTTAATAAAAAACTGCTGAAGTTCTACGGCATCCTCATATATTTCAGAATCTGTCCTGTAACGGCATCAAGAGTATCCATTGACACATAAGCTGTTTTGTTTAAATACCTCAATTATATGTTAAATTCTATTAATGCTTCTTTAATATGTTAATAGGTATAATGGTGTTTCTGTACAGTTCTATAAAGGGTATCTTCTTGAAGTTTGCTACAGCAGAATCTGAGGTGTCATTTTACTACGGTAAGCCTCATTCCTACCAGTTCCCTTTTCTCATTCCTTGCACAGCTCACATAAAAGGAAAGGCCATAGGCATTTTCCCTTGGAGATATAGGGCACATCTATCAGTCCATTCTGGCAACAGAAGATGGTTGCAAGAATTAAGAACGGTACCCAGGCTCCACACTATGTCCAACACTTATATCTAATCTTTAGATTAATTTTTTCTCTCTCTTAATGCAGAACAACATATCATATAAAGTCCCAACAAAAGATTTAGGCTATGTCCACGTTCTTCTTTTTGGTTGCCTAGCTTGGTAGGACCCAGTGACTATCTGAACTTAAACTGCAAAGCTATAAGGGGATCTTATAATGGCTACAGGCCTCAAAGTTAGTGTTCATTTTAGTTTCCCAGAAATAACTACAATTTTGGGGAATTGGCAGAAGCAAGATAATGAAAGATGGAAAAAAATTATTTGTGTCATATTCAGAACTTTTCTGAGCCCTTTCCTCATTTAAAACATTTATAAAATAAGGGTACTAGGCCAAATAAACTTTAGAATTTTGACAGAAAGAAATTTTATTACTATTTCTAATCCACTGTGGTCCAAGGATATATTCTATTAACTAACAATACCAGGGTCTAAAAAATTTTTCAGGCCAGGCATGGTGGCTCACGTCTGTAATCCTAGCATTCTGGGAGACCAGGGCAGAAGGATTGCTTGAGCTTAGGAGTTCGAGACCAGCCTGAGCAAGAGTGAGACCCCTTTGCTACTAAAAATAGAAAAATCAGCCAGGCATGGTTGCGCGTGCCTGCAGTCCTAGCTACTCAGGAGCCTGAGGCAGGAGGATTGTTTGAGTCCAGGAGTTTGAGGTTGTAGTGAGCTATGATGCCACTGCACTCTAGCCCAGGCAACAGAGAAGAGACTCTGTCACAAAACAAACAAACAAAAATTATTGACAAAACTAGCTACAGACAAATGTCTTAGCAGTTATGAAGACATTCTGGTCAGGAGAGTGTGGCAGGCATAGCAAGCTAATTCAGCCTCCTGCTGACACACGCCACTAGAGCATTAAATTTTAGTGAGGCCATCAGATCAGCAAAGGTGAACTGGAAAACAAAAGATACTGCCAATAACCTAAATGGGTGTTACTGCAAAGGTTTTAAATATGTTTTGAGGTTACAGAAATGTTAATACTTGTAGGAAAGCAATAAAAGTTACCAAGGGAAGAAATCTCTAAGACACTTTGAGCCTCTTTTTTGAATACAGATATCTGAAGCCTGTTCACGTGAAATTCATTTTATAATAGCTTACAATTTTAAGTATAAAACTGTAAGTGAAAATGCACTTTTCATAAATCCATGTTACATTGAAGGGGCAAATTCATAATTCCATTATGTCACATGGTTTAGAAATAAAAATTTTGCACAGTCACTAAATACCGGTATATCCTTTTTTGTTTTGTTTATTCAAAGTACTATGAACAATTTGTCAATCTAAGAGGCCAAGTGTTCACTTAATATGCAAGAACAAAAACTCAAGATGGAAAAACACTATAATTCCCCTCAATTGTTAGGTAATCTGTTATATAAGGTACACATTCAGCAACAGGAAATAATTAAGATTATAGGAGGCTCTTGATGCTTCCCTGTCCTTATCTTCCCATGGGTCCTTCTTACCTACAAGGGAGTCAGAGTGTTCGATCCAAGAATACTGTTAAGAGATTAGGAAAGCCAGCAGCCAACTGGCAAGAATCAGCACTGTGTTACTGAGTACTGCTGATGGACAAACCACTGTCACCTGAATGAATTTTCTCTTCTGTTAAGTCTCATGTTCAGATTCCATTTCAGGGTGAAGTTCCAGGTGATATTGGGTGGCGGAAAATGGTGATAAAGCATCAACATTCTTAGAGATCAACATGGAAATCTACTGCATGCGGACTTCATTGAATTCATGAACTTAATATTTCTGGGATGTCTATCTCCATTATTGGCAATATAGTAGATAAAGGCAGAGCTTATCATTCACTAAAGTGATGCATCCTCATCAATTCTTATTAATTATTCTTAATTCTTATTAAATACTGTAAACCATCACACTACTGTCATCACACTATCTTCACAAAGATAAGAATGGCTTCCCTTATGTTTTTCAACAACGCTCTGGGAATGAGAGCGAAACTGTACGCATCACTATCCCATATAAATACACCTTGGACTCTACCTCCCAGGCCTCAAAAACAAAAACTAATGTCAACAAGGAAAGAATGAAAAAAGCTTTCCTAGAGATACAAATTTGCTTAATTCTTGAAATAAACAGGTTATCTATACAGGATAAACAAAGTTCCTAATAATCTAAGAGGCAAATACTCTGTGGAAGACTCACAAAACTAACCCCAAGATGTCACTGGGTTGGGGAGGGAAGGGGAGAAGGGAGTAACTTGAGACTTCAAGACTACATAAATAAACCAAGAACAAGAATGGATGTATAAATTCTATGAAAGCAGTGTGTGCCATGCATCTATAACTTGCTCATTCACTAGTAGTGAGTCAATAAAAATTTGTTGAATAAATGAATAACTCTAGCACATTGTGACTGCAATATGTCCCCCCCATCTTTCTCTTTATTTCTACCCTATTGTTAAAGAATTAAGTACCATTTCTCCCATCCAAGTACTAACCAGGCCCGACTCTGCTTAGCTTCTGAAGTCAGACGAGATCGGGCGTGTTCAGGGTGGTATGGCCATAGACAGAATTAAATACCATTTCTTAAACGTGTTGCTCAAGGGTGCACATTTAGGAAATCTAGCCCTAACTCTAACCCTGCTCTTAAACATATCATATTCATTTCCTAACCATAGGCCTTTGCTTATTAACACTTGTATTATTTGAAATATCCTCTCCCCTACTCATTTTTTTCTTTAAGAGACAGGGTCTCTCTCTGTTGCTCAGCTGGAGTGCAGTGGTGATCACAGCACATTGTAACCTTGACCTCCTGGGCTCAAGGGATCCCTCTGATCCTCCCAAAGTGCTAGGATTACAGGTGTCAGCCACCTCTACTCATTTGAATTCTACCCATCCTTCCTTTATGCCTCATGCCTTTGTAGGAAAACTCTAGCACATGGAGTTCCTTACATCACCATCTTTATTAAATATCAAGTTATGATGTTGTCTCATGTCTGTAATTATTTTTCCCTAAGCATAGGTCCTATTCCATCCATTATACTTCAAGCTCTTAGAGCACAGAGTTCAAGGTTTGTCATCCATAGCTGTACTCCATGACTGATGTCCTGGTAACTGGCTCAGCAGCAGCCTTCTACAGTGGGGGACAAGACAAGTCACACCACTTACTAGTTGTGTAACTTTGGGGAATTTCTCTCTGCCTGTGCCTCTGATTCTTCATATGCAAACTGGGAAGATTATCAATTACCTAGAAAGGCTATTATAAGAATTAGATATTATCTACATAAAGTGCTTAGCATGGTGCTTTACAAAGAGCAGGTACTTAAGAGAAATAGCAAACATTACTATTTATTTTTCTTTCAAGGTCCAGAGCAAATTCTGGCTTTACAGCTTCCTCAGCTGGAATTACACTGTCTAAAGTTCTAGTTCTCAGCATGATAAGACTGTAAATTCCAGGAAGGTAGGGTTTGTATCTTTACCTTTTTATATACTCCTAACTACCTCTAAGGGCACACAGAAAATACACTATAATTGCTGAATTCAATTTGTCTTAACAGTCAAATATGCTATTGATATGTAGCAAAGATATACCACAGATAAAAATCAGAAGAAAATTTAACTTTGACAAAAATCTAAATTTGTTTCTTTTAGAACATTTAATGTCTGTAGCAGGCTCTTACAGAAATTTGACTTTAAAAAAAGAAGCTCTTTTAGGTACTTAAAATGGTGATCAAATTTACATCAGTTTAATCTCAGATCAATACTTTTCAGCTATCATTTAAAGCATTCTTGGACTGAAGTCAAATCTTAAAAAAAATCCTATTTTTAATTCTACTTCTAATTCCTATTTCAAATTTAGAAGCATTTATTCTTTAAAAAATACATTCTGTGAAAGGCTATATTTTAACTCTATGCTTGTGAAAGGATCTTCAATTTTGTATTATTCCTTCTAATCAGCCCTAATCTAGATAACTTAATAGCATGCCCTCTCTTCCCCACATAATATATTTGTTCTTTAGAAGTTTCGGGTAATTAGGATTCAGAACAGTATGCTACCAACTGTAATCATGTACTTAAGCCAAAACAGTACATCAAAGCAGTATTCTTTCATTTGTTTTGTATTAAATATCACAAGTTTTCAAATAGAAAATGGCTTTGAAAACATACCGATTCATCCTTCTTGCCCTTTCCAATACTTCAAACATGTGCTCTTGAAATAAATCAAGCCTTCGGTAGCGATTATTTTCAACATTTTTCCTAATTATGTCAAAAGTAAGGGGTGGTTTGTTAGGAAGGTTGGGATCCACAGCAGGAATTTCTGCTAAGGAATCACTGTAGCACCTTCCCTCATCATCCTGATGACTCATGACTGACACAAAAAGATTATGGATAAGCTCTTGAATCAGCAAGGTCACATTTGGGACATGAGAGTCCTCATCTCCCTCCAGGTCTCTCCGAGTTTCAAGCAGGACTTTGTGGAGGACAAGGGCATCTTTGTAGATCAAAGATTCAGGCTCATTGTATGTACAGGCATTATTAAACATCATGACGAAGTCCTCAACCATAGAGTCTACATCTTGGTACTTGTTGGCCATCATGTGACTTCGAATTTTTTCCATGTCCATGGGCTTCTTAATGGTCAGATAGTAGTCAGGCAATTCAGATCTAGAAGGAAGCCTCAGAAATATAGCACTGAGGCGGCGACCCCTCTTATCAGTATAGTTCTTTACAGCTTCATAGACTTCATTTAGTTTCTGCTGCATTGGAGTCATATATTTTGATTTTTTGGGAGAAATGCCACTCTTCCTACCTAAAGAAAGAGATTTAATGTTAAAATAAAATAAATGAAACTAAATTTATATATAGTTGGTAGCATAACCACAGGAAAGGGACTATTCCAAGTGATCTGTAAAACACCATAATTAGAATGTCTTTAGTAAAATATAACCTATAGATAAAAAAAGAACTAGAAAAAAATTTTAACTGTTTTCAGTAATCACATTTTTGATAGGAGAGTAAGTACTGTTTATGTTGAGACAGCTGTGAATAAGGAGGAATAAAGCAAATGAAGTAGCTATGTGAATTCTAATTCTATTATCTCTGGTATCCCTAAGAACTGAGATTTTCATCATTGAAGAAAAAGAGATATAGATATTAAAAGGATCCTGAATAAAAACCTTGTGGCCTTGAATCTCAATTGAAAGCATCAGTATGAACTTATAATGTATTTTATCTTTAACTATAAATACATACGAACACATACATATTTCTTAGCTCTGTCCACTGAAAATCCTAGAAACAATGACTAACTTACTAGCAGTAAACCCAGATTATAGTTTTAAAATACTAATTTCAAATATTAACATCAAGAAGCCCTGACCTTTTAGCAAAAACATGGAAAGGTTAGGGCTCCTTGGCAAATGGCTAATTCCCAGTCAGGTATATCTTGAAACATCGGACAGTAAAGAATCTATCAATGACTTCTTAAAATGGTCATGTAAAAAAAATACAGGAACCAGCCTGAGACAACATGAGCATCAATAAGGGCAATAACTGCAATGGATTAAAACTCAGCAATATGTTTACATCTAGTCATTCTTTTTTTTCTTTTTTTTTTGAGACAGAGTCTCACTCTCTTGCCTGGGCTATAGTACTGTGGCATCAGCCTAGCTCACAGCAACCTCAAGCTCATAGGCTCAAGTGATCCTCCTGCCTCAGCCTCCCAGATAGCTGGGACTATAGGCATGCGCCACCGTGCCTGGCTAATTTTTTCTATTTTTAGTTGTTTGGCTAATTTCTTTCTGTTTTTAGTAGAGAAGGGATCTCGCTCTTGCTCAGGGTGGTCTCAAACTCCTGAACTCAAGCAATCCTCCCACCTTGGTGTCTCAGAGTGCTAGGATTACAGGCGTGAACCACCGCGCCCGGCCTCCTTTTTTTTTTTTAAATTGGAAAAAGACATACAGATTTATTTAACATGTATACATGGGGAGAATGACAGAGTGATTGCCCCATCCCATTCTTTCTTCATTCCTCCCTTTCAGGAATTTTCATTAGAGAAAGCCATGCGTACA
>CAUYSK010055803.1:0-17324 GCA_963575035.1 Avahi laniger | reverse complement strand
GAGGATCATTTGAGCTCAGGAGTTCGAGACCAGCCTGTGCAAGAGCGAGACCCCGTCTCTACTAAAAATAGAAAGAAATTAATCGGACAACTAAAAATACATAGAAAAAATTAGCCGGGCATGGTGGCGCATGCCTGTAGTCCCAGCCACTCGGGAGGCTGAGGCAGGAGGATCGCTTGAGCCCAGGAGTTTGAGGTTGCTGTGAGCTAGGATGACGCCACGGCACTCACTCTAGCCAGGGCAACGCAGTGAGACTCTGTCTCAAAAAAAAAAAAAAAGAGGAAATACAAAAAAGAGTGAGCCAGGTGTAGGGGGCATAGAAGCTGGGAAGGGGGAAATACCAGAGAGGAAACGGGGCAGTCGGGGCTGCGATGCACACGAAAGTTAGAACATGCTGAAGCTGCAAGGAAGGAGCCGCGGTGAGTGCAAAAACAATGAGGGAGAGAAAAGAGGCGGGAGAAAGGGTGAGCGGCAGGGGCAGAAGCAACCAAAGGAGAGACAAAGAGGAACCAGGTTGCTGTAAGGGTGAAGGGCGGACAACCTTCTGCTACTGAGGGGCTACCTAGAAAATTCAGGGCTTAGAGTTGCCATGCCACGCCTTAACCTTAGCTGAAATTCCTTTTTGTCTATGTATATTCTCCCAAAAACCCACTTTTTAAAAAAATAACTTGAATGAGCCTCTGTTCTTTGTGTCCAATGGAGCCTAATTAACTCGTATTTCCTGGGGAAGGCATCCGTGTGTTCATTATCTCAATTTCGAACTGTCATTTCTCAATTTAAGCGTATGTACCAATAATGCTTCCAAACATCAGGTGCAATGGGAGATAAGAAATTGCACGGCTTTTATGTTTCATAAGCTGTACAGAGACCACAGCCCAAGGGAACCATGTAGTTGAGGAGTTTGTTGCTTTGAACCCTCCTGCTTCAGAAAGAGAAAAACAATCGAACAGCATAGCATTAAGGAGATAAAAGGAAAGGCATAGCCAGTGGGAACCTTTAGTTACAGAAACCAAATCCCACTGAATTAAGTCAGGCGAACAAGGGTCATTTATCATATGACTGCAGGGGTATCTGACGGAAGCACAGGGATGCCTGGGCCGCAGAACGAGCCACACCTGGTTTCCTCTGTCCCTCCCATCTGTGTTTCTCTCTGTGTAGCTGCCACGTTCTTCTGTCCATGCACCCAGCGTACCCCGTTTCCCTGCGCCTGGCAGAAAAGGCCACCCACAACTCCCGGGTTCGCAGATTACTAGTCTACCTCACAAGGACACTAAATCGATCTCCCTCCTTCCCTTCCTCTTCCTTCCCTCCATTCCTCATCCACTTTGATTGCAAACGTGTAGGGAAAGTGCGCCGGATGATCCGGCTTGGGTCAAACAGTCACTCTCGGTACAATGAACTACAGCTGAGGGGCAGAGTCGATGGACCACCTCATGCAAAATGGAAATGACAGTGGAGTAGCGTGTGGGGGTGGGGGTTGTTGGTCACCGCGGGTCACCAGGCAGGGGCAGGTAAGCGGATGAGTCATTATTAGTCGGCTGGTTCCAAAAGACGTCCACTGCAAGGGTTCAACCATTTGTCTCCCCCCATCAGGCAAAACAACACTTAAGGGATCCCAGATAGATGAGGCTCTATCTCATGGCCTTGGGAAAGGACATTCCAGATCCAGCCCCTCAAACAAACAAAAAAAAGGCTTATCGACCACCAGCAACGATCTCACAGCAATACCCCACATTCCAGACTCCGTCTTTCCTGTCACTCAAGCAAAATCTGATGTACATATCATAGTCTTTTTCTCTATGATAACAGCTGGAAAAGTAACCTGTGTTAGAGCTTTTATAGTCTGATACTGTTCACCATTCTAAACAAGACATGTTTACTAGATACAATTTCTTATTTTCGAGGAGTGATTCTGATGGTAGCAGCAACCTGGAGCTAACTAAAATAAAAAAGAGATAAATTAAGTCAGGCTGTCACCGTATACTGCTGACAATGCAAACCTTTTCTCCTAAAATGTAGCACTTGGCCGTTCCTTCTGTCTCCATTCCAAACTGGCAATCTTATGTTTTCCAGACCTACTCTGTAACTATTATCTCTGTGCTGTCACATCGTAGCCATCAGACTGTGTTCTTTGCATAATAAATAACATTATAAACCAGGGGCAAGACACACAAAATCCTAAGGAGTCTGCATTCACGCAACACATTCCAACACTAAAGAATGAACAAATTCAATTTTTAATGAGTTCTAAAGAAATTTTGAAAGATGAGAGTTTTCTAAAATTTGAAGTTTGTGTCCCGGTAAGATGCAAATACACAAATACCCAGTAAGAACTGTGTGTAAAAGGAAACATTGGTGTTTATGTGCATTTTAATAAATATTGCCCACACTTTTAACTCCCTTTTTATTTAAGGAGCTGCACACCATCCTAGAAACTGACCTACTTAATCGAAGATTCTGTCTATAATTATGGTACAGTAACCAAGATGAGGACATGGATTATTCTGTCGGACCCTCCAGCTTACTCTGTTAGCTGTAATATCTATACCCAGAAGACCTTAAGCTTTGAGTGTCTTTATTTCCCAAACAAAAAGACAGTGTGTCCCAGTGATTAAACTAGGGACTGTAACCAGACTTCCTAGGTTTAAATCCTTCAGTCAACAGGTGGGAGACTTCGGGAAAGTTGTTTAAGCTCTCTGTGCCTCGGTTTCCTCATCTGTGTGCCTTAACTACATAAAAGAGCAGAAGGAGAGACTGTGATTGCTTGAGAGTAAGGAGAATGGACCACAGGAGTTACCTCCACCGTTAAGAAAACTGGCATTGATGTTCTTGATCATGTAGTCACAAACTGATTTGTCAAGATACATGAATAAGGACACAATAGCTGAGTCTCCCAACACCCTTTTAGAGCTTTGCTAAGTATCATCGCCTGTGCCGTGAGGCTACCAGTTTCCTCCCACGTAGTTTTGATTCCATAATTCTGTAAGGAGCCTGGGGAGATGTTTTTTGACTGAAATGGCTTTAAATGACCACACAACTGTGGGAAAGTGCTATAACACATATGATTCATGTGTCATACATATTTATCATGCTATGATGTTAGTCCATTACCCCCAAAAATATTAACCAAAAGATCACATTGAAAAACTAGATAATTTAGTCTTTAGACGAAAAAAAAATAGGATGTGGGATAGCTCAGTTGTGTTTAATGTCCTGCAGGCAGCAGGAAGTGCTGGGGCCTGTTAAACTTTTACAGCCCTGCGAAATGTCGCAGATCCTTCCCTGGTCAGTGTGTCTAACCAAGCAACATTTGCTGCCGAAGGTTGGGTTTCGCAGCAGCAGAGCCCGAGGCCGGGTGCCAGTGTTTGTACTTGACTGAGCATCTGCTCTTTAGGGAGAATCTAAGGAAGGGAAGGAGCAAGATAGGAAAGAGCTGGACAAGGATATGGCTTCGGGGCAAGTCTGGGGCGAGAGGGAAGACAGCAGGAGGGCGGGAATGAGTCAATCCCTGGCCACCCTTGGAGAGCAGAGGGGTGTGACGTCTCTAGAGTCTCCAGTGAGGTGGCTCCACTTAGCCAAGGTCAAGCCTCTGGAGAAAGTCACAGATACGAGCCGTTTGCCAAGGCACTCAGCAGTGGAAGGCTAGCTGCCCTGGACTACCACAGGTGCCTGGGCTGGGCGACAATGTCCACCACGCTGCTCCTCACTGTTCTTTTTAATATGTGATAGTAGGAGCTTTATTTTGCGCATTCTTTGTATCCCTGATACCACAGTGCCTAGCATATGGTACGTTTTTAATAAATTGGTTCATTTAAATTCCATATTGAGAACTACTTATCAAATGTACGAAGCAATTTCTTCAAAGAGCCATCTAAATTTAGATTTTATTCTGTACTCGTGCTAAGTAGCATCGTGGTGTTTTCATTCATATCTTGTCACCACCCCAGCTGCTTCTATATTGTTCTCTGCATATCAATTACAAGAGAGGAAGGAAGTGTGGTTTCGAGGTGGAAAGCGCAGTTTGAGAATCCAGGGATCCCAGCCTTACCCCTCTCTTACTGGATGCCCAAGCAAAGTCACCGGGCCTCTCAAAGCCTGCAGTATTGGGGAAGAAGAATAAATCCTTAAATGGTTGGTTTACTTCAGATTAACTGTAAGACATCTTTCATGCTTTTCTTTTTATGTTAAACCTGTTTATATTAAACTTTGCATATGAGAACTATCTAAAGCACCTCCTTGCTAGAGATAGGAGTCTGGAGGTTCTGATGTTTGGAGAACATGTTTCTGGAATCTTAGGGTCCTGAGATGTTGGGCTTGGCACACTCTGCTGTAGATGGGGAAGAGGCGCTAAGATGAGCTCATTTTTGCTTATCTACCTTAATGCACGTGAACAAACTGGCCTCATTCGTTACGGATATACATAAAAGTAGGCAGAAGGGAGCTGAGGGGTGGAATCTGATAAGCTTACTACCGAAGCAGTCCTCCTGCCGTGAGAGTGCACGGAGCCCCTCAGAATGCCTCTTCAACACTCCTCTAGGTTTCATCGAACTTTCTCCTAATCTGGAAAAACGGTGTAGTAGCCACTTTCTCCCTGTCTACAATCATCAAACCACGCAAGTCCACAGAGCGGAGGGGGCTGGATTACGTCCAAGAAGCTCTATTTTTTTTTTTTTTTGAAGAGACGGAGATAGGTTGCTCAAAAGATCATGGTATTGAAACTACATAACTGAAGGCATTAAATCATAGAAAAGTAGGGGACAAGTACCGATGAGGAAAGTGCAAAAATCTTCTTGCATAGGATATATAAAACCAAACGCTCTCATAGAATTAATAGTCCAATTAAAATATTTGCTCATAAATTACACCTAGATTAAGTTACGAATTAATAAATGCTTTTATAACCACAAATTATGCCAGTTATTTAGTTCATAAATGGTCATCTGGCTCCACCAGAGCAGAGGAAGTTTGCACTTGACGGAAAAAGAGGAGGGACTTTGTAAACCTTCGATTTAGAGGGAGAATTTCTGAAATCGTGTGTGTGTGTGTGTGTGTGTGTGTGTGTGTGTGTTCGCACTCGGAGTATGAATCACGAAACGTGTGACATGGGAGGGAAGCTGGCGTGGGCGTGGTGGAGGCAAAGCGGCGTAGGGTACTTTGGAAGCAAGTAAACAGAAAGTTCGTAGACCTCCAAAGGTGAGTCTTACGTATTTCAAGAATTTCCCAAGTTGTTGTTTATTCTCTCAGGGACTAGATAGACATCAGATTCCCCTCCTTAGATATCAAGGTTCAAAAGATAAGATGTGTTAGCAAGTCTGTTCCCTGAGAAGGGAACCCTTGTACACTGTTGGCAAGAAGTAAATTAACACAGCCGTTACGGAAACAGTATGGGGTTCCTCAAAAAATTGAAGATAGAACTACCACAGGATCGAGCAATCCCGCTTCCGGGAGTGTATCCAAAGGAAATGAAATCACTGCCTTAAAAAGATATCTGCATTCCCATGTCCATCGCAGCATTATTCGTAATGGCCAAGATACAGACTCCACCTAAATGTCTATTGACAGATGAATTAAGAGATATATGAATGCGCATAAATACATATTGATAAACACACACAAATGGAATATTATTCAGCCTTAGGAAAGAAGGACATCCAGCCATTTGCAACTATGTAAATGAAGCTGGAGGCGTACACTGTGATAAGTGAAGTCAGTCAGTCACAAAAATACAAACATTGTATGGTATCACTTATACATAGAATCGAAAAAGTCAAACTTCTTGAAAAAGAGAGTAGAAGGGTGGTCACCAGGGTATTAGGGAGGGGGAAAGAGGGAAGCGTTGGTCAAAGGCTACAAAGTTTCCATTCTGCAGGATGAATAAATTCGGGAGATCTAATGCACAGCATGGTGGCTACAGTTACTAGTAATGATAAATACACACAATTTTGTGTCAATTTAAATAAAATAATACTTGTATACTTGAATTTGCTAAGATTATAAACCTCAAGTGTTCTCACTCCCAAAATAAAAAGGTAATTAGGTGAGATAATAAATATGCCAATTAGCTTTATTGCGGTAATTATTTTACAACATTTATGTATATCAAATCAGCACATTGTATACCTTCAATGTATGTACAATTTTTATTTGTCAATTGTACCTCAATAAAGCTAAGGGGGGGGAAAGGGAAATTAATGCTCGTGGGTGAGAACTGCCCCACCACCCTCACTGCACAGTGGCAGGACCAGACGGAGGACCCCAAAACCCCATCTATCAGACCGTGGCAGGGCCAGAGGGGAAACAGGTTTGGAAAAAGGAAAGTTGCTTTCTGCTAGCTTCTCCCTTCCCAAGCATGGGAATCTCACCCATCGAGAGATTTGCTTCCTTTCCACAGGTCACCCGGCTGTCCACACTTTCTCCTTTCTTAGCCGCTAACGTGTCCCGGATACCTTGCTGCTGTGGTTAGTCCTCGGAAGGGGCAGAGGTACATTCACGAACAGTAAGTCGAAGACATTGGAGTCATCGCTGCGGAGCACGCGGGTGCTGGATTAGACGGGCACCGGGAAGAGGGGCACAGGGTAGAACTTACCAGCGCTCACCGTAACAGGTTTCCTCCTCCTGGGCACACAGGAGGAGGCCCTTGAGCCTCCCTGGAAGTCGAGCTGGGGCGGCGTGATGGGGCTGCAGCCAGGGAGCAGGGAGGGGCAGTGACGTGTGTCATTCCAGCTGATGGCAGTTGAAGGCGCGTGTGAATTCTTACTCGCTCTCATCCCCTGCTTGTGTGTCCCTGAAGCTCTGTGTCCCACACAGAGTAGCTGCTAAAATGAAAGCACCCGAATTCCTCCACCATGGCTGCGAAAGGAGCTGCCCCGAAAAGCCGCCAGCCCCGCAGCGCAGCGCGAGCGAGCTGGGGGGGGCAGCGAGGTTTGCTTATTGTGGACGCGGCAGAGCTGTGGGGCGAATGCAGGCAGGAGGCAGGAAGAGACAGGCGCCTGGAGCCAGGCCTGCTTTCCTCCGCACCTTCCAGAACCCCAGAGAAAGGGCCTCCGTGCCGGGAAAGGAGGCGTAAACAATCTTCCACGAAGGTGGACTTTAATATCTGCGTGCTTTGGTATTATCTTTTAAAATAAGCATGTACTTCACATGTAATTTTGAAAATTTAAAAGTTAGAGTTGGGCACTTTGGGAGGCCGAAGTGGGAGGATCGCTTGAGGTCAGGAGTTCTAGACCGGCCTGGACAATATAGTGAGACCCCGTCTCTGCAAAAAGAAAAATTAGCCGGCTGTGGTGGCACCTGCCTAAAGTTCCAGCTATTTGGGAAGCTGAGGCGGGAGGGTGACTTGAGTCTGGGAGTTCAAGGTTACTGTGAGCTATGATCACGCCACTGCACTCCAACCTGGGTGACAGAGAGAGACCCTGTGTCTGGAAAAAAAAATTAGGAAGAAAGCCTTTGGACAAGTTTGAGAAGACTTAACACCAATGAATTTGAAAATTCCTCCAAATGTTTCCTTCATTTATAGGAAGATTTATTTGGCTTACCAAGGGCCCCTTTTAGGATCATCCCAGTGGAAGAGGGTGAACAAAGTGACCCCCCACCTGCACTGGCCCGATTCGGTTCATCCGCACACAGGCAGCTCCTGCCTGCGGACACCAGGCCCCATCGGACACCAGGCCCCATCGGCCTCACCAACAGCTGGGTCCCGGGGGCAGCCCCAGCCTTGCTCCCTAACCGTGACGATTGGCAAGACCCGGACTCCTTCAGAAAACCAGGATGGTTTACGTTGACCACGTGTATTTCCCCCAGGCAGCCTGAAATGCCCTATGGAAGGAGGCGGGACACAAAATAAAACAAGACAGGACCCGATGAGCAAGTGCTACTGACTCGTAGAAAACGCGGGGCGATCCATGATGACATGATAAATCAGAGAAGCCGGTTCGCGTGCATTCCGCAGACATCGGCTCCCTTCTCTCTTCTCTGTCACGCTGCTGGGGTCACTTGCAACTGAACAAAACACTGACAAAGCCGCCTTCAAAAACTCTGCTTCGCAGCATCGCAGCGCTCTGATAAAGTCTCCGCATAAAATATCTCCACGGAAACTTCTGCTTGTCACCAAGCATTGCAGATGGAGGCCCAGACTGACAAGAGAAGCTTGCGCTTCCCTCCCCAGCTCTGCCCACCCCTGCCCTCCTGCTGCCTGCACCCCTCGCCACACTGCGAAGCCCTCCTATCAGCCATTCATTCTCTGTCACTTGATGAACCGCCCACGCTTGTGTGGGAACGAGTTTCTCCAGCAAATAACCACACCCAGAAATTTCCCCTGAAAGCCTTTTATCTCTGATCGTGGAGCCGCCGCTGTCTGACCCATTCCAGTGATCTCACACTTCACCGCTCAGAACGCTCTGGGAGGCGGAGGGCCGGTCAAGACAGAAAGATTGTTAGTAGGTTGGCCCAGAATTGAAGCTGATCAATTGGTTTTGAGCTTACTTTTGTTGCCCCAAATCCTTTAAACCTAGAACTTAATTTGAAGCAGTCTTAGGTTGGTCTTGCCCCCCGGTACCTGGCAGAAGAGTTCTGATTATTGATGCTCAGTGACAACCCCCAGGCCCCCAAACTCAGTATCATAAAACTACAGCCCTGGCATTACACTCAGGCATTCCGTGGGCAAGACTTCGGAAGGTGCACAGCAGGGACAACTGGACTCTGCTCCATGGTGTCTGGGGCGCATCCGAGAAGGCTTGAAGACTAGGGTGTGAGGCGGTGGAAGCTGGAATCATCTGGAAGCTGGCTCACCCGTATGTCTGGTGGTTGATGCTGGCAGTTGGCCAGGACTTCAGCTGAGGCTTTTGGTGAGAACACCCACACGCGGCCTTTCCGTGTGGCTGCGTGGCTTTCACGGCATGGTGGCTGGTTCCGAGTGCAAAGCACCCAAGAAAATCGGGAGGAAACTATATTGCCTTTATCTCCCAGCCTTGAAAGTCTCGCAGAATAACTTCTGTCCTAACCATAAGCCTTCCCAGATCCAAGGAACAGGAACACAGACTCCATTTCTCAATGGGACGAGTGTCAAAGTCATATCATAAGAAGAGTATGTGGGATGGGAAATATTGCTGTCACCTTTTTGGAACATACTGTATAATCTGCCATGCAGAAGCATGTGCAAATTCTTTCCGGAAGTGCCCATTTTCAACTCAGGCCTCAAAGTTTTTCCCCTGATAAAGTTCCAAAGAATAACAGCATGAGAATCACAAAATATATAAAATTCATAAAGAAAAAGCCAGTAGACACAACCAACAGACGACTCAGACCCATAAGCCTTTAGATATTAGAATTATTAAATGCAGAAAATCAGTATGCTTAGTGTATCTGTACTGCATGTTTGGCTTTTGCTGAGGTTGCAGACAGCCAACTTCCTGTATCCTCACATAGTAGAAGGAGAATGAGACAGTTCTCTGGGGTCCACGAGGGCCCCATGATCTAATCGCCTCTCAAAGGTCTACCTCCTGATATCATCGCATAAGGGGTAAGGATTTCAATACTTAAATCTGGAGAGGAATACCAACATTCAGTCCATAACAGTATAAAGGACAAAAGAATGGTTTAAAATGTGAATTAGAGGAAAAGACTATAAAAATGACTAAGCAGATCTGACACAGAACCAACTAAAATTTCTAAAAGTGAAAAATGTAAGAATTGAAATTTAAAACTCAATAAGCAAGGTAAACAGCCGATTAGCCACAGCTAAAGGAAAAACTCATGAACTGAAAGACAGAGCTGAGGAAATTAGACAGAATGCAGCCCGGAGAGCCAAAGTGATGGAAGGCATGAAAGATGTGATTAAACAACGTGCAGGACAGAGGAAAGCTCTAACAGGTACCTGTTCAGAATTCCAAAGAGGAGAGGAGAGAACACAAATGAGGCAGAAGCAATATTTGAAGAGAAAAGAGCAGATTATTTTTGTGAACCAATGGAAAGACACCAGTCAATAGTTTTAGAATAATCCATGAATCCCGAGCAGGATGTAAAAGAAGAAATCCACACATGTACATATCATAACGAAATTGCAGCACTCCAGAAACGAAAAAAAATATTTTTAAATCTGTCCTTCCAAGGACTGCCGATTAGGCTGACAACAGACTTCTCAACAAATCTATGAAAGCCCTAAGCCTGGGAATAATGCCTATGAAGAAGTCAATCTAGAATTATATACCTGGCAGAAATGTCATTCAATAATGCGTGTGAAATAAAGACATTTTCAGAAACAAGAAAAGGCAGAAAGAGTTTACCACTAATTGGTCTCAACAGAGGACGTTCCAAAAGACTGAAAGAGGGAAAGAGATTTGAGATGGAAATTTTAAGATATAAGGATGAATGATGAGCCAAGAAAGTAGGTAAATCTATTGAGTATGCAAAATAACGAATAATAATATCTCATTGGATTAAAAATACCCCAGAACAATTTTGGCCTGTAAGTCAGAGGAGGGGTAATGACAGTAAAAGCGTTGCAAAGATCCTCTGTTATTTAGGAGGAAGTTAAAGATAGTGCATGATAAATCTCTAAAGCAACGACTAAAAGAATAGAAATGGAATATAGATAGAATAAATGGAATGAGAAAAATTGCTCAAATAATCAAAAAGCAGTCATGACAGGAGAAAAAATAGCCAATGTGGAATGCAAAAAAGATGGCAGAAATACACTAGTAATCTCAGCAAATGCAAGTAAATGGATGAAGTGCTCCACTAAAAAACGTGGAAATGAGCAGATCGCACAGCGACAGCAAAATGCAGCCCTGAGCTGCTTACGCCTGGGCTGACTCCTCCCCGCTCTCTGCCTGCCCCACCCGGGCTCCTTTGCCCTTTAATCCCCTTTGGCTGGGTTTGGCCAATCGCAGATGGTGGCAGCAGATCACAGGGTAGGAGAGAGAGTAGGGGTGTCAATTCCCCTGTTTTCCCGCCTGGCTGGGCTAGTTTTTCTGTGGTTGTGTCATCTCTACTTAAGACCACAGCTCCTGTCAGGGGTCCTCTCTCCCAGCAACAGTTCTTGCTAGGTTCCGGTAATACCCTCTCCTCTTTGGCCTTTAAGGGGGATGGGTATTGTTGCTCCATAAATTAATATTAGTACATTGGGAACAGAAATGATCTCAGGAGTTTTGCAGGGCTCTGCCCTGAAAGAATATGTGAACATGTTAGTTTGCATATCAGAAGCTGCTCCACCTTGGGAGGGCATCTCAAAGGTCAGCAGCAGCCACTTTCCAAGGTGACAAGGACAAAGCAAGGTCTGCATGGAATCACGGGATGGGAGCTGATCAAAGAGTGTCCGCCCAGAGACAGGTTCCTGCAGCTAAAAACAATTAGCCCAAGGGACAGTCCCTGCCTGACTTCTGATGACCTGTCTCTATCTGCAACAACTAGATAAAGAAATATGGAGCCACTATAGCTCCGTTTAACCCTTCTGTAAGTAATAGCTTTATCTTAGGACTTAGAAGTTTGTCTTTGAAAGACTTTGTAACCAGAGTTAGTTAAGGGATCTATAGAAGCCTTTTGAAATACTTTTAACCCAAAATGAACTACCTGTTATTATGTAAATCTGTTACCCCTGGCAACCAATCTCTGTACCTATAAATACCCATGTGAAACTTTATTCTGGGCCTTACGATTCACGGGGATATTATAGGGACCCCTGAGTACCCCACTTTTGCCATTTATCTTTATAAATCCATAAAACTATACCTCATCTCTGTGTATTCTTTTATTTCTACTATTGTCCATTTTCTATTATTTTCTTTTTTTTCCTTTTTTCCTTTTTTATTTTTTTTTGAGACAGAGTCTCACTCTCTTACCTGGGCTACAGTGCCGTGGCGTCAGCCTAGCTCACAGCAACCTCAAACTCCTGGGCTAGAGCAATCCTCCCGCCTCAGCCTCCCAGGTAGCAAGCCATGCCCGGCTAATTTTTTCTATTTTTAGTTGTTGGGCCAATTTCTTTCTATTTTTTTTTTTCTAGTAAAGACAGGGTCTCACTCTCGCTCAGGCTGGTCTCGAACTCCTGAGCTCAAACGATCTGCCTGCCTCGGTCTCCCAGAGTGCTAGAATTACAGGCGTGAGCCACCGCGCCCGGCCATTTTCTATTATTTTCTTACCCTTTGCCACGACCCCTGCCTAAGGGACCCGATTTTTTGCTAGGACCGTAGCTAACTCCTCACAGAGTATAAAGGCTTTTTCTAGTTACTCCTGGCTGGGCATTTCACCACCTTTTATTGGCTTTCTTACTGCTATCCACACCTTTCTAAAGAATTCCTTCATTAAACTCTCTGCAATTAACGTCTTGAGTTAATTTCATGCCAGGATCCTGACTCACAAAGGGAGACACACCTAAGCATAAGGATGCTGAAAAGTTGAAAATAGAAGGTTGAAGAATGTTATATCAGCAAATACCAACCAAAACAAAACTCACATCACTACGTTAGGCTGTAAGATTAAAAAAATATTAGAGATAAAAGAGACTATGTAAGAATGGTAAATTCATTTCACTGATAACGTAACATTACTACCATAGCCTCGAATTACATAAAGTGAAAACAATGGAGAGAATTGGATCCATCAAACCAATGGAGAAGAAAAAAGATAAGAATGATCTGCAAATAACTAATTTGTTTTTAAAAAGTACACCACTATATATTCGAATCACTTTATAACAGGCCACTCATGTTCCTAGTTTGATGTTTTCTTGGTGTAATATTACCCGTAGTTTGCGTTCACCTGAGCGATGTTGACCGGCATTAGAGAAAGGCAAGCAGAAATGTAGGATGGCCAGAGGAGGTGAGTTATGGCTTAGAAATTAATCTTTCTTGCAACAAATATGACTAAGTGTTAATATTGTTAATATATCGGCATAAAAATACTAACATTCGAAAAGGTAAATGAACAAAAGAAGGTACTTTATAAAAGAGAAGCTAAAAATGACTAAACAAGCAAACAGAAAAATGTTCAACCTCACTAGCCTTTGATTAAGGAAATACAAAATAAAACAATATACTAATTTTATCTATAAAATTAACAAAAAAAATCTTTAAAAATTAGACGCAATGCCGAAAGCTGTCTAGGATAAAATAAACAATGGATTGTACTGCTGCCATGAGTAAAAATTAAGACAGGTTATTTGGTTTATAACATTTGACTCAGTAATTCTATTTCTGGGAATCTATTGCAGGAAAAATCTGAATTAAAGATACAGATTCAAATACAAAAAGGGAATGCAATTGATAATATATTTTTTAAAATCAAAAATGCTCTTCTCCTTCTCTTTCCCTTTCCTTCCCTTGATTCCTTCCATTCGATTATTCAGTCCCTAAGTCATTCAATCCAAAACCTGTTAGACTGGGCCCAGCAAGTTGGGCGTCACGTGGAGTGAATAGGGAGAGAGCCATGGTAGCCCACACGGATGGCAAAGCCTCATGGGGTAGAAAGGGGGTCCCTGCAGGGCACTGATTCTTCTAAGGATGTAGGAGCCCCAGCAGTTGGAGAAGAGCATCTGTGTTTGGGAGGCGGAGAGAGGAGTAGCCCAGAGCAGGCAATCGGCCCCAGCAGAGTGAAGAGGGCACTTTCAGGGTGAGAGGCTAGTGGCAGTTAGGGGAACTGGTCACATACAGGAAGGCTGATCGAGTAAGTACAGTCATGTGCCACATAATGATGTTTTCGTCAATGACAGACTGCATATAAAATGGTTGTTCTGTAAGATTATAATACCACATTTTACTGTATCTTTTCTATGTTTAGATACACAGATACTTACCATCGTGTTACAACTGCCTACAGTATTCAGTACAATAACATCCTGTACAGGTTTGTAGCCTAAGCATGCAGTAGGCTATACCACCCAAGTTTGCATAAGTACACTCTAAAGTGTTCGTACAGCAACAAAATTGCCTAACGATGCATTCCTTAGAACATATCCCACCCTTAAGTGACGTGTGACTGTGAATATGTGAGGATGAGGAAGCCAGGTTTCTCACTGTCAGAGAGACAAGTTACGATTACAGAAAGGGAGAAAACGAGAATGAAGTATTAGCTTGGCACTGGAAATATTGGGGTGAATTCATGGCTTTCAATATATAGACATACATATAGAAAATAAAAATGAACAGACATAAATGCATCTGTGTGTGTATATATGTCCCTCGTGAGGGTCTTGGAGCGATGTCACCCCAATAGCAAGGAGCCCAACTAGTATTCAGATATTGGCTTCGAAATACCGTTCTCCACCGACAGGAAAGTGGCTGATGCCAGGGCCGGGGCAGGGAACGTGCAGAATAGCTGGAGCATCTTGTGCCAGCGACTAAAGACCAGCTCAGAGAACACTGGGGACATCTCGAAAGGATGCAAAGTTGTTGACTAAAATAGAATAACATGAGTCCATACTCACATATATGATATAAATAAATGGATTAATTGACAATTCGAAAAGAAATGACTATTACATAGTCTCCAGGTATCTCACCAAAAAATACTGGTTAATTATAAGGAAGAAAAAATCATGACTATACAGTGGAGAAGCCTGGCAGACACTACCTTAATAAGGTGATTAAAATTAGCATCGCCAGTGATGGCGCAAATTGAAATCATGTATCACCTGATAGGATACAATGCGAACACGTCATCACTTCTGGAATATGCCAGAAGCATGACTTGAATCTAATCTAAACATTACACAGACCCAATCTGATGGGTATTTTACAAAATAACTGATTTATAAATTCCAAAAGGATCAAGGAAATGAAAGTCAAGGGAACGGGAAGGAGCTATTCCAGGTTAAAGGAGAATAAAGAGACATGACAACTAAGCACAATGCATTATTATGGGCTGGAGCCATTTACTATAAAACACATTATTGGAACAACTAGTGAAACTTGAATAAGGTCTGAGGATTAGCTTGTAGTAATGGATCAACACTACTTTCATAATGTTGGTGGTTGTGTTATGGGTATGTTAGGGAATGTCCTTGTTTGTGGTGATACCCACGACAGTACTGGGGGAGGGGACAATTAAGCACCATGTTGGCATCTTATTCTCAAATGATTCAGGGGAAAAACGTGTTTTGTTCTGTTCTTTCAACTTTTCTATAAATTTGAGATTGATTCTAAGTAAAATGTTTTAAAAAACAGAAACAATATCAAATAACCCAGAAAGTCTTCCATAATCTGGTTCCTGCTTCTCTAACTTCATCTGTCACCAACCTCCGCAACCCACCCTTACCAACACTCAACTGCCTTCTTCGATGTCCGACTTTCCACATGGGGTTCACTTTACCGGGATCGCACTTCACCCCTTTACTCACCTGAATAGCTTATATTTCTCCTTCAAGATTCTATTCAAAATATTTCTCCTGCGGGGCCCGACGTGGTGGCTCACGCCTGTAATCCTAGCACTCTGGGAGGCCAGGGTGGGAGGATCGCTTGGGCTCAGGAGTTTGAGGCTGCAGTGAGCTGTGATGATGCCATGGCACTCTAGCCTGGGTGACAGAGTGAGACTCTGTCTCGAAAAAGAAAAAAAATTCCCCTGGAATACTCCCTGTCTCCCCAGGGTGCTCATCATCACTAACGTGTTCAACTCCCCGCTTCCCCTCTGAGCCTCTTCGGGCGGGAACTGCGTCCTCTTTACTTGACAACCCACTGCCCGCCGCGCAGTAGGTTCTCATAAATATTTATAAAATCGAAGGGTAAATGAACAAATGAACTGGCCTTCTGGCAAACGCAGTATCCTTCTGACCCCGCCAATGCATTCTCAGTGGGATAGCCAGAGTGACTCAGGCCTCTTTTTCCCGAAATGTCTCTCTAGGGCTCTCCGCAAAGCTTAACATTGTGCTATTAATAGCTGCAAAGGGAAAATATTTAAAAGATTCGGATCCATTTCTGCAGAGCAGGCTATGAAGGGTAAATCTGAAACGGAGAGATTAAAAAACTTGATATCTGGCATAGGGTTTATAGTAATTTTTTTAGGACTCATTAATTGATAGGGCATAAAATGCTAAAAAGTCACTACAACTTCAGAAATGCCTTAAAATTAATTGATATACTAATTAGAACTAATTAGTATCTATAATAATAACATGTATCTGAGTCAATATACTTTTTTTTTTTAATATACAGGTATTGTTTGGTGGGCCCACAGCTCTGGAAATGTAAGCAGGAAGGGATGGGCTCCGGGGACCACAGACATTTAACCATCTTGAGCAACCAGTCTGTTTTGCAGCTTCTTATTTTATAGCTCATTATTTTCAGAACCCTGTGAGGCCTTCGGCCACCCAGACAGCTAAAACTAGCCCCTGACAGCTTCTGGCAGCTTATAGATGAACGCAGGTGAACTTTCCTCATTACCATGCTAAGGTACCCCACCAGCTCCCAGCTATTGCTTCATCGCAGGAGACCTATGTTCTAGCATGATGGCCCACGATGCGCCTGCACAGCTGGAACCCTCCCCTGCATGTGACGACGCAGCTTCTTTCCCTATTGTCCCATAAACTCTATGCTACCTCCCCGTGGGGAGACGCTGCTTTCTGCTTTAGAGAACACTCCCAGGGTTCTCCTTGTTACCAGCAATGAAACTCCCACTGACCGAGACTTGCGTTCTCATGGAGAGTTGTTTGTTACTGCCCTGCTGAGTGAGCCCCGAACTTTCAGATAACAGAGATCTCTGGCACAGTATCAAAGCCTTTGGGGAATTCCCAATACCTTTGCACAGACACAATGCCCTTTACAAGTTGCCTGTGTCACCTTTCCAGACTCATTTCCCCAGAATTTCTCCATGTTCTTCCTGTTCTAACCAAATCAAAACAACCTGGCAAATTGCTTCACATCCTTCAAGACCCTATTCAAATTTGACCTTCTCCTTAAGAATTCAAATTCAGGCCAGGCTTGGTGGCTCACGCCTGTTAATCCTAGCACTCTGGGAGGCCGAGGCAGGAGGATCGCTCGAGGTTAGGAGTTCGAGACCAGCCTGAAGAAGAGTGAGACCCCGTGTCTACTAAAAATAGACAGAAATTAGCTGAACAACTAAAAATATATGTAAAAAAATTTAGCTGGGCATGGTGGCGCATGTCTGTAGTCCCAGCTACTCGGGAGGCTGAGGCAGGAGGATTGCTTGAGCCCAGGAGTTTGAGGTTGCTGTGTGCTGGGCTGATGCCAAAGCACTCACTATAGCCAGGGCAACAGAGTGAGACTCTGTCTCAAAAAAAAAAAAAAAAAAAGACATTATGGGTGGATTGTTACCTGAGGAATGGAAATCACTGTAAATATGAGAGTTTCTAAACACCTTTTTATTCAATTACTCTCTGTCTC